>JACEIK010002983.1:0-88641 GCA_018107945.1 Datura stramonium
CTCGAACCATAGTCACAGCCAACCCGAATAACGTTGAGTACATTCTCAAAACAAATTTTACAAATTATCCTAAAGGCCTGCCCTTTACGGAGATTCTAGGCGATTTTCTAGGACGTGGGATCTTCAACGTGGACGGCGAGCTGTGGAACGCCCAGCGCAAATTGGCTAGCCACGAGTTCAGCACAAAGTCATTGAGGGAGTTCGTGGTCAAAACTCTAGAAGAAGTAGTTGAGAGCAGACTCATTCCTTTGCTGAACCAGGCTGCTAAATCAGCCAAAGTGTTGGACTTGCAAGACGTGCTTAGACGCTTCGCATTCGACACTATTTGCAAGGTGTCCCTCGGTGCGGACCCCCATTGCTTGGATGATCTCTCGCACGTGCCAGTTCTCGTAGATTCGTTCGACACCGCTTCTCAAGCGTGTGCAATGCGCGGGATGGCTCCCGTCTATGCGGTTTGGAAAAGCAAGAGAGCGCTCAATTTGGGATCCGAGAAGAAGCTGAAGGAAAACGTGAAACGCGTTCACAGCTGCATTAATGAAATCATCGAGAAAAAGAAACAAAAGATCGCTAATGAAAATGGAGATCAGAAGAACATGGATCTTCTCTCCAGATTATTAATTGCTGGACACGAAGATGAAGTGGTGAGAGATATGGTCATAAGTTTTCTCATGGCGGGAAGAGATACAACTTCTTCCGCATTGACGTGGCTTTTTTGGCTCACTACAAATCACCCCGACGTCAAAAACCAAATGATCGATGAAATAACGTCGATCAACAACGGCGATAAGGCGCTCGAATTCGACGATTTAAAAGAGATGAAGTATTTACATGCGTGCTTGAATGAATCGATGAGGCTTTATCCGCCAGTGGCTTGGGACTCTAAGCACGCTGCTAAAGACGACATATTGCCAGACGGGACAAGGGTTCAAAAGGGCAATAGAGTTACTTATTTTCCGTACGGAATGGGTCGGATGGAGGAGATTTGGGGAAAAGACCGGCTCGAATTCAAACCGGACCGTTGGATCGACGAAAATGGAGCGTTGAAAAGTATGAGTGCGTATAAGTTTCCAGTGTTTCAAGCAGGTCCAAGAATTGTGTTTGGGGAAAGAAATAAGCATTCACGCAGATGAAGTATGTTGGCATCAGTTCCTAAGGCGGTTCAGTTAAACCAGCAGTTAAAGTAGAAAAGCCGGTTTTGTGCCTCTTTTAACTGCACATATGGTTGGTGGTTTCAACGTTAGGATCCATCACCGCGGGTGAAATGAAAAATATTACTATTATGCTGATTAATTAGCATTTGCTGCTTGTTATATACTTTGCAAATGAAATGTCTAAATCGATTAGTTATAATTTTTTTTATAATTTTCAAATGAATAAATAGAAAACTCATATAATTAATAAATTAATTATTTTATTCATTATTTAATTGATAGAATAAAAAATAACGATTCCATATAAAAACTAAGATAATTAATCACATAAAATAATGTGATACTCTTATCTATTACATCTCCTAATAAACCGGTCAAAACTACTTTAGGTTGGAACGTCTATTTATCGGAGAAAAAAAAAATAAGTGGCAGTGTCGAAAACAGGGTTTCTGATTAATACTTCGGTCAAGTCAGCTGTGTACGTCTGTAGATTAAAAGTAGACATGTGATATACATATATATATATATATATAATTTTAATTTTCAAATTTCTGAATTTTAAATTTCTTGCTTTTTTTAATTTCATAAATTTAGAAATTTATTTTATTTTTAATCTTTTTTCCTAATTATTATAAATAAAAATAAACGGAGGTATTTTTGGTGTGCATCATCAGTAACTATCACTGGCCTGGATCAACACTCAAATTAAATATCAAACTTTGGAGAGGGGAGTTTGAGCCTTTTGAACTATTATTCTTCAAGCAAAGTGGTTTCTGATGAAATACTAATCTTTTGTTAAGAAATTATTTCAGGAGTAGCATTCTATAGGATCTAAAGTTGTGTTGGTCAATAGCCTCACCATTAATCATTTGTTAAATATATTTACCTTTTATTCTAGGCACAACTTCATGATTGTGATTTGTGGTGATATTAATTTATTTAGGCTGTGATGATTAACTCTGAGATTTTTTTTATTTTTTTTGTTAATTCACTGTACTAATTATTATCTCCGATCACTTTTTATTTATCAATACTTTAATAATAAATTTTTAATTTTTCTTTATCCTTTTAATATATTAAAAAATTAAAAAAGGAAATAATGATGTGATTATTTAAAAGTTGAAAATTTTAATTAAAAATTTTTTATTTTTTTTATTTTTTTTATTTTTTTTATTTTTTTTATTTTTTTTATTTTTTTTATCTTATTTATTTTTTAATATATATAAAATTTAAAATGAATAAATAAAAATGAACTAAAGAGAGTAAAGAAATATTCATTGTTGATGCTTTATCCTTCAACAATTTTAAAACGTGGTTGGATTTGGTTCTACACTCGGTTGGAGCATTATGATGAAAATGAAGTAAGAATTAGGCACGTGGTAGAGTTGCACTTATGGTTTATGATTGCTAGGAAAAGCCATGTTAATTCTTTACCACTTAATTAAGCTATTCTCAATCCCTAATCAGAGTAATTATTCCCTCCGTCCAAATCTTCTGGCTTATTAAACTATCTTATTAAGGATAAGTTAAATATTTAAAGTTAAATCATCTTAAATAATAATGTATGAGATTCTTATTTAAGTAAATGAAAAAATGATATATAATCAAGGATAAAAACAATAAAATTTTGCTGCATTATTCTCATTCTTTCCTCTTTTATGTGGCAGTTTGTTTCCCTATAACATATGTTTAATATTGAGTTTTCAACTTCATTTCAATAGAATAGGATGTAATAGAATGAATGAGATTTTGGTCTTTGATCAAAAATTCTTTAAGACTTGAGAATAAGAGATTTTTATAAAAAAGATTAAAAATGCTTATACATAAATAAATTTTATATATTTCATATCGTTGGATTGAGAAACATCAGCAAACTTAGATGTTGGCACGATTCAAAGTCTATTAGTGTACTAACTATAGTTCGACATAAGAGAAGAGGTTCAGTGTTAATCTAAATTACTTAGATTAGTAAATTTCAAATATCAAATAATTAGAAATAGATAAATAAATAAAGTACAACTAGTATATATGGTGATCACTCATTTTACTTTTAAGAAGCACATGATTGCCAACGATGGAGTTAGCTGCTCCGCCGCTATCAAAATTTCGGCGCTGTTCTGTCAGCCAAAATAACGATAACGCCGACTCTATTTCGTCGTTTAAAATTTTATTTTTTAATTTAAACTTAATTAAAAAAAGAAAAAATTAAAAAAACAAAAAAAACATGTAATTTAATTAAAATTATAATTTATAATATTTTAAATTTAAATGTAAATTAAATTAATTTTAAAATAAAATAAAATATGACAAGTAAACATCAAACTTTGGGTCGGATTCATGTCATGACATGATTAAAGAAAATGATGAGGAAGTTGAGTCGACATCAGTTTTAGAGTTTGGATTAACCTTTCTATGTTGAGTCCCGCCGTCCAAATTTCAAGAGGGGGGAACGAAGCATGCTCAATTTACAAAATTCTCCCATCTATGGCTTTGGCGCTTTGCTATCTGCCACTTCGGTATACAAATATATTTAGAAATAATTGCATGCAACTCTCTATGAGTAACAGTATTAAAAGTCAGTTTAATAGGAGAATTAATAAATAAAATTATCTCATGAATTAAGATATTTTATAAAATTGTTATTTTTATTATATATATATGAAAAAATTCTATTAAAAAAAAACTAAAACTGTTCTTTTCAAAAAAAATAAAAAAAATAAAAAAAATAAAAAAAATAAAAATATTTTTATATTTTTAATTTAAAAAGAATTATTATGCATACTGAATGGCCCTAAAAATATGCATAAAATCAAACAGAGGATTAATAATTTAGCTAAGAATTTATTTCCTTTGGTTCATGGAGTGCCTTGGGAATTTTGATGAAACCATGTTGGATTATGAATGACTAGGGGCGAATTCATGATTCACTGATTTTGCATAAAACACTATATTTATATTAACAATTTATAAATTCAATTAATATTATTAAAAAAAAAAAAAACGGAAAAAAGAAAGAAGAGCACACAAGCGGGCAGTTCAAAAGTCTCCCTCACGAGGAATTCATTAATTTCTTATAATTTTATCTTAAATTTTAAAAATTAAAATTAAAATTGTTGAAGAATTCATAAATAAATTTTAATTTTCGAAATCGTAAATACTATTTAACATATCCATGTATATGAGGTAGAGTTTCAAATAATTGTTGCAATTATAACGAGCATAAGTCTTCATCCACCCATAGTGGGATTGTAAAATTAACTATATATATATTATCTTATTATATGTGGTGGCTTCTGATTCTTCAATTCAATGGTCTTTTTAAATTATTGACCTTCTATTAATTAAATAAAGTACTAGTACTTTATTAAGTATTATAATATAGTTTATGATTAATTTATTAAGATGCTTTGACCAGTCAAATGCAGGGTTTATGAGTTTAAAGTCAACAAAACTTACTAATCAATAAGGCGGTGGACTTCTTTGATCTCAATGGAAAGTGGATTAAGGTTTTTAAAAAAAAAAAAAAAAAATGACTAAGTTATAGTCTTGATGAAACAATTTAGTATTACATACATGATACAGCAATTAGTACAAACTTGAATAATGAATATTAGCAGCCTAACTCATATTCCTTATTATATGTTTGTAAGTCCAAATATAATAATACAATAATATTTTGAAGTCAAATATTATTTGTCGGAAAAAGACCGTTCGCATTTTCACCGAAATTTATTTTTTATGATTTACGCAATATATAAATTATATTTTTATGTTATAATATTTTATAAATTATAATTTATTTTCTTAAATAAAATCCATTAACTTTCATTATATATAAATTTAATTTCTAAAATAAAATTAAAAATAATTTATTTGAAGAGTTAATTGTGATTTTGTCAACAAAAAGAAAAAAAGGGGAAAAATGATTTGTGACTTAATCAGCAAAAGAAGAAAAGGTCTCTACATTTAAGTCACTCGCTTTTACACAACAGTAGCTTTCAGACACGTTTTTTGATCTTCGAAAACCTTTACAAGTCAGCAAACAATAATCAATTGATTTTATAGGCCTTTATAGAAATTTTATTTTTTATTTTTATCTCAAGAAATTTGAAAATAACATAAAAAATATTTTTATTTTTTTTATTTTTTTTATTTTTTTTATTTTTTTTATTTTTTTTATTTTTTTTAGTTTTTTTATTTTTAAGTTATCTTTATTTATTAAATTATTAATTTTTCAAGATTTAAGATTAAATATTAATTAATTTTAATTAAATTACATGTTTTTTTTGTTTTTTTAATTTTTTCTTTTAAAAAATATTATTAATATTTTTTAAATTAAATAAAATATCACTTATTATAAAATAAAAATAAAATAAATAAAAATATCATTTACGTCGACATCCAAACATTGAGGCCACACATTTATTGTTATTCACTTTTCCAACTTTTAAGTCAAGTTTATGTTGATCATTATGAATAGTACAAAATTTAGATCACTTAGTTTTTTTTTTTTCCTTATAAAAAGAAAAATGGAATTCCTTACTCATAATCATCTGATATTCGATAATTACGTTGCTTTAACGAATTTGGATTTGATGTCAGGCCAGGTTCACTAGAAGTTTAAAGCACTCCCTATAAAAAATTTCTTTAATCTCATGGCCATTAATTAAGAATTAAGAAATCCCTAAGTTTCATCACATTCAAGATAGCGGTGGTTCCAAATTTTCTATTTTATTGCAGAGAAAGGAGAAATTAGATCTCACAAAATGATTTTTTTAAATTTCATATGTATAATTTTGGTACACCAACAATGAAAAAACTGATTTTATCAGTAGAATCCACACATACAACAGTCTACCTACTCTATATGCATATCAAAGCTCGTCTATACTTAATTCTCAACAGTTGTATTTCTGCTAAATAGATTTCAGTAGTTTAAAATAACGTCAAAATCCTGTGTGTAAAAGTACTAATTGTGTAATGTACCATTCTTGCCTTCTGTCATAAACCTTTACGAGTTTAATCCTACTGGTAGTATGAGAGTTTGGAGTTCAATCATAAACTAATTGTAATGGAGTTTCACCCTTCCAGTTGCCAACACCAGATACTCAAGCGAGTCAGTTTACATGCATCTCAACAACTCTATCGAATACTTGATAGCTCCCACTAGCACATGTAACCAAAACTTTGTGGGCAAACCTAATATAAATATCTTCCACCACACGTGTTTCTTTTTGAAGATACAAATATACTTTGAAAACTTGTACTTGCAGTTTATCAAATGATTGCATTTGGTTACTTCTATGAACAACATCATATCTAGTGTAGTGCTACAAAGTGAGGTCTAAGGAAGGTCGAGAGGTGGTTTCGAATAAACCTTAAAAATAGTAACATAACAGAAACTACACCACAACAACCACGATAATCAGGTACAAGGAACAGCAGATAGTAACAGTTACTTCTATGAAGAAAAATAAATCATTATTAGAACAGCTAATCAAATAGAATTCAGTCAAGTGTTCATTATTCTTGAAATCAGATTTTATATCAAAATGTCATAAAATGAGAAATGTAGATCACATGAACGTCAAACTATCGGCATTCAAGCAATAATGAGGTAGAATGAGAAACCAGTTTCATTGCAAATTGACGAAAAGTAGTAAAACTTTGACATGCACTTTTCATAGATTAGAAGTAGGATGTAACTATTTAAGCACAATTGTAGTGCACCCTCACAATTTAACAACATGCTACATCATACAACAAGAAGGCAGAAACATACAGAACGCACAGAGTTGTAAGGCCATAGAATTGACTCTTCAATGCAGTAAGCACACGCAATAGAGAAACAAAGCCTACTTCGCCCAGCTGCTTGGTGTACAAAGGTGGGAATCAGCTGCCTCAAACTCTTGGAATATGCTTAGTCATGTGACCCCTTTAACCGTGCAATTAGTTCATCCTGTCGACAGAATTACATAGTGAGAACATCTATGGAAAGAGAATGACATGCCATGTTACAAAATTCAACAAAACACATCATATAAGTACAAAATCAATAACTACACCTCAATTCCAAACAAGTGCGGAAAACACATCCTTACAAGTACCACTCAAGAATTGCTTGCATAATGTCCTTAAGGAGGACAATTATGGATAAAAAGTAGAGCGGACCTCAATCAAAGAGTGCAAAAGCCACCAACATAAGAAAAGGTTATGCAAATGCTTTGCCTTCCTTCCTCTCATTGAAAGACCTTTTTCTCTTTTAACAGAGCCCGTAGCCTCTCAACAGTCATATTCTGAATGTCAGGTGTCTGAGTTCTTGAAGTTTCTGCAGGAGTTGAGACAAAGTTAATAACTCACTAACTATAAATGATAATGCCCGTGAATTTGTTCTGCAAAATAAGTAGTTTCAACAAAGACTTCAAACAAATAAATTTGGACAGACGAGTAGGAAATATTAACAATGAATTCTCAATTGTACATTTGACCTGAAAAAAACATGATGGTGTCACAACTGAGGATGAATGCCACTATTTCTTGTACCTTCATTTACTTTTCCCGGCATCCCATGAGTAAATCAAATCAATAGACCTCATTAATAGTGGCTTCCACATTCCAAGAGAGTTTAGAGACATGAGATTCAACGCTCCCAAGAGGATATTTACAGAAGTCAGAGCTAAGACATATTAATGCCTTTATTTCATGTACTCAATGTCCTGAAGACCACATTTCTGAAAGACCCTCTTCACCATCTAGTCTAATTAGATATAGTTATATATGTACTTGATGTGACAGTAATCTGCGACTTATTGGTAATAAATGATAGGAGTAGTATCTTTATCCTCCCATCAAAAAATTGGTAGTAAATGTTAGATCTTATAATCAGTCTAACAAGATTTCAGCAAATTCTAACTGAAGGTCAGAGTAGTTGTGAAGTCCTGTGAATTGTTATAATTAATTCAGACTAATTTCGAGTTAAAGGATGCAATTTAATTTTTTCCCAGAAAAAAAGTAACAGATAACTGAAAATAATTTTGAATGATGATTAATTGGTATAATTATATTACCAATGATTAGTTGTAGCAAAGAGGAGATAAAAATGGAAAAAATTTGGGAACCAAGGCCACATTGGTGGTGGCTAAGGAAGGGATGACACGAAATAAGAAAAAAGACTAAATGAGAAGCAGAAATTGAAAACAAGGATTTTAATTAGCTGGACAAAGGAATAGATGTTGATTTTACTAAGGAACTTAAGGAATTATATAGCTCCTAATGTTGAGACAAAGTAAGAAGCAAACTTTGGAATCAAACTCGGCATCATTTTGCAAGCTGGACAGGTCACACGCGATGGTGGAGCATGCATTGTGCCTGACTTCAACATCCAATTGAAGCAGGCTTTCATAGACATTTCAGGAGAGAAAAATTATTTGACTGGAACAAGTTCTTGAGCGATAGAGAGAAGGGGAGATCTACTCCATAAATGCAACTTTTAGGTGAGTAACAAATGATTTTCTTAGTAGATTTGGTTCACTAAATGATTCCCCAACTCCTCAACATCATGAAAATTATAGATATTTGAAGAAAATCTCAAGAATTCAAGTCTTGAAAATTCTAGGGTTTGACAAAGAGGTAATCTTTTTACTCCAATCTTGTATATTATGTTCCATGGACATCATAGACTATACTTTTGAAGAAAGATCTTAATTTTAAACACCGATTCATGAAACGGTAGCTAGTCTTGGAACTGAAAAGTTTGTTAGTAAAGGAGATGAATAGTGTTGGGTTAGCTTGGACGATATCGTTTGAGCTTCTAAATGAGCAACTAGGTTCATAACATGTAATGGACAAATTAGAGTTAAAACAGCGATTTGACTTTTGGATTGGAAATAGAATTTTTGCTAAACTAGTGAACTTGGATTTTCCCCACTTGTAGGATTACACTGGACTTGTTATTGTTGTTGCGGAAGCTTCATCATTGAGAGAATTTGGTCGAAATGGTGATAGGATAAATCAATAAATGGGTTTGTCGATTTTCATAATTAAAATGGCGAAACGCATAGATGATGGAGCATCTTTTGTATTACCTTTCACATTCAAAACACACGGATCGTTAAATATATTTAAATTGAAGGTGCTCTACTATCCTTGAGATTTTAAATTTTCAAGAAAGTTCATACCTTAAAGCATCTTCAATGTCATCTTAATTCTCAGGGACTCTAAAGTTATCTTTTCTATCTTGATGTGACTATTTAGGACAACTTTTCATATTTTAAAGTCTCATGCCTAGTCGCGCACCTTTAACCAAATTACCTAGAAACGCCTTTACATTTGTGAGTTTTCTCCGTATATGATTGTATCTTCTTTCTTCACCCACTCAAGTTCTAGCATAAGAATCTTGGATCGATGGATGCATTCTCTCTGTGACCAGATTGACAATCGGAGAGTGCGAAGTAAAATACAGATTAATATTGTGTAGTTGGTATGGCGTGTGACAAGTACTAAGGTTCATCAATGGGGATGAAGGGAGTCTTAGGTGAAAGTGGGTGAAGAAAGAAGATAAGATCATTTTATGGAAAACTCATTAGCTCTAAGAAGCGCATCTTATTAATTTGACTAAGTCTCCTTACTAGCGCAGGCCTTTATAATACGAATAAATTGTCCCAAATGATCAAATAACACAGAAAAAGATAACTTTCTTTAATTAAATAACATTGAACGTGTTTTAGAAGGTATGGGGCCGTTCTAGGTAAAATATCCTTAAGAAGCTCATGGATAGTAGCGCACCTTCAGTGTAAATATATTTGTGATTCTTTGTTTTGGACGTGAAAGTTGCACACAAACCAACCCATGCTGCGTTTTCACCATTTGGTTATGAAAATCGACAAACCATTTATTGTTTTGTCTCTCAACCATCACCATTTCGATCAAATTCTCCATTTATTGATTTCTGGGCTTGTGTAGGTTATGAATTGCTAGCTTCTTTGGATCTTTCGGGGTAAGATTTGAGAAAAGCGATTAGAGGTAAGTTGAACTTACCTCTTGAATTTCGGGTCGGGTATAGTTTGGTGCCCCGATCATGGTTTGGGGTGTGGCAAATGAGGTGCTTGACATGCCGCATAGTGGAGAACAAGGCTGTAAACACAAAAATAAATGTCGTGATCTTTTAATATTACCTAACAAAAGATTTCCCTAGGTTCTCAACTAGTTGGTCAAGAGTAGTTATCCAATATGCGGCATATGATCGATTAAATATCCAAAAGTAGTAAAAGAAAATAGGAGCCTAGAGCAATGTACATAGGCATAAAAGACTACAATGAAGCAACGAGCCTAGGAACAACACAAGCCATTTGAACCCATCCCTCTTCTTTTAGCCAAAAAAAATTCCGGCTTAGATAATCGAGTTTTACTTTGTGGATTGTGTAGCAGAATACTGATATGATTATTCGTTTCTTTATAGATGATAAATACACTTCATCTCATGATGTCATCTATTGTATAATTAAGTGGAACCTTCACTCTACTTATCATAATTCAACACAACCTCCTATTTCTTAAAATACGCCCCCCTCTTTCACTTCAATCATAGCCTTTCCACTTTGTGTTCTGTGATTAAGCCCCCTCCTGCCCACCTATTTTTGCTTCAATTACAAACCTAGTCTTCCATCCATATTCAGCAAATAATATTTTAGGTTAAGATTCAATTCATGACTTTGCCTTAAAATATCAAGATTAACTTCCTAGATGAACTGAACTGTTTAAAAAAAAAAATCCACAATGGGAAGTCGTTAAGTCCTTTAAAATACTATGGCCTCTATCAACCTATATGAGACATTCCATTTCAAGATGTCTAAAATATTCCAAGGCAATAACTAATAAAATTATTATCCGTAAGAACTAGAATCTAAATGACTAATTAAGTTTAAACTTGATTTGATTTTCCAATAAGATAAATTTTCAATATATATGCAATGTATCCTTCTACAGCCCTACTAATGTATAATAATCAAAATATATACCCAAATTCTTTCATACCCAATCAAATGTTATATCATGAAATGGAAAAGGAAGGAGCAATCCTTTTGCAAAAAATACTAAACGTTCTCTTTTATGCTTAAGTATTAGAGCTGGTGTTCAAACCATGCAATAAAAGTTTGAGCTAGAATTTAAGACACAAATTGGACAATTTAAACAGATGAAGTAATATTGAGCTAAGGGATCTCACCTACTTCATTTCTTTTTCCAATTTAGCAATAGGATGCATGAACAACCACAATAACTCAAGTATTTGTTATAAAGACAATAATTCAAGTATCTTTTTCTATGAAAAACACTTCTTTAAAAAAAAATCTTTTTTTGATACCACCTTCAAAGACCGTAACTGATAGTTAATAACGGGCTCACCTTGGGTAGAGGCAACTTGGTTACTGGTTGTAGCCCTCTTGTGGACGTGCCCTACTATCCAATGCTTTTCAGCAGCTCTGAAAATTAGGTGGTTGCAGGAGATCTAATTATATTAACTGGACAGAGGTACACTAGCTAGTAACGGATAGCAATAATACTGAACTAAGAAAACACAGATAATTACCTTTTTCTACCATTCTCATTTGAAATCCCTTGCCATCTTTTGAACTATAGTCACCTCTCGCTTCTTAGCATGAGAGACCTAATCAATATGTTTTGCTGGTTTGTCTTAATAAGCTGGTCCTCTGCATATACAACATTGTGTAAAACATAACTAGCAATCCAGATTGATGAAGACAGCAATCTAGCCTTGAAGAAATGAGCAAATGAGAAAAGATTAAAATTTAAAATCTTATAAAGAGAGAGAGAGAGAGAGAGAGAGAGGAGACATTTAGAATTGCTGAATCATCAAGACTCAAGATAGAAAGAGATATTTCCTAAGATTTAACCAACCTCTATTCACTAAATGAGACTGTGAGAGGATATAATACTTTACAATGACTTAGAAAAAAGTGCATATGTGAAGTCCAAGAAACCAAAAACTAAGCAATAAATAACCATATGCAAATAAAATATTCAAAGGGCAAGAATAACAGGAGAATTAGAGGCTAGATCAATTTTCACCATAAAGGATTGCTCGGCTAATACGTTTGTAAATTCCTTGCTCTTTGGATAATTTAAAAGGCATCAACCTTATGAAACAGACCCGGAGGTGATGTTTCGTGATCGCAAGCTTATATATTATTCCACCCTGCATAAGTTTAAATTAGTGGACATCAAAGAAAATGAAAGAAACACTATTCAAGCATTTCGAAAGCAGCCTTGGCTTTTAATAACCAAATTGTTTCCAGCTAACACTGGCCAGCAGATATGATGGTAGTAAACACGTAGAGCTATGTCAAATGGACACTATAATTTTTAAAGTAAAGATAAAAGAAAGGAAAAGACAAAGCTGATTATTCCCTAAAGGTGCAAGGAGGCCGTTGAACTCAGATAAGAGGTACCACCTATTTATTTATCTTTTGAAGACCTTTCTAATCCTATACTGATTCACACAGGCGTTTACTTCCAGCCTGATAGTCATTTTTTTTAGAAGTAAAACCTTATTACTGTCAAAGCTGGGGTTTAATAGTATTATTCAACAAGAAGAGAAGGGCCAATTAGTTACTCAATCTAAATGAACCCACTTTTCAGGTAAACATACTACTGCGTGCATGGCTGTTTTTGTATCACCGCGTTGATTATAAGACCACATAGGAGTAGTTCTGTTAGCATGGAAAAATCCCTACAACTGAAGACGTGAATTCTATCTAAAATGTGAAGACCAAGTCCTGTGCATTTTGTTAATTTGAACAACTTTTATATGTACTAGTATGGTTGGTACAGGTCCAAACAGAAGTAGAGAAATCAACTGAACAAAATTTTAAACTCTTCATACTATCTAGTTCCCTACAGTTCGACTTTTAAGATTCTTAGAATTGAACTATTATATTTTAAAATTATAAGTTCAGACCAACTATTGCAATCTTAATAAATTTATACTCCCTTAGGAAGTAATGGTACAGATGAACCCGGTGCTATAAGGTTGTATCCTTCTCTGTCTCCTAGACTCTATATCCAACATAAAGCCTAAACTTGTCCTCCAATTTATCCATCAAGAAGAAAAGAGATAAGTTTGGGACAGTGCTCTGGTTATATCTACTCAAAGTAAATTAACGAAAAACAGTTGTATCTACTCATTTATACTGTACAGTGAAACGTTAGTGTTAAAGTTTTAATTTAAGATCAGTAGAGAGAAAAGGGAAGAGAGGAGGTTGCAAAAGAAATTAGGGTTTTGGGTGGGAGAAAAGAAGAAGTTACTGGAGTAGAGGAGAGGACGGTGGAGGAGAAGAGGCCGCGAGAAGGGAGTCGGCTAGGTGGTATTGGCCACACCGGAAGTTGTTGCATTGTTCATAGGAACGGATGAGGTATCCTCCATAAAGTTAACACACTGCAAAATTGATTCAAGTTGAAAGGAAGGAGAGGAGATTCTCTTCAAAGGTTTCCCCCCTTAATAGTATTTCATAGATCGTGGGGGCGGTAAATAAAATTTGCTCTCATCTATTAATTATATATTATAAATATTAATTAGAAAAAATTACATACACTTAAAGGTAAAATAATTACCTAAATTACTCTCTTTCTCGTTTACTTATTCAAAATAATAACTTTATTATTTCACTTTTTAAATATAATAAATTTAATTCTATAAAAAATATATTGAAAATAATTATAATTTATAATAAGGATAAATTAAAATTAAGCTCGTTTGTCACAAATGACTAGTGATCCCGAGTTAACTTTTACATGGTTTATTGTTATATTTAGTTGGGGATAAAATCTCATGATAACTTATTAAGAGATTAGTTATCCCAAGATTATAGTATATTTTGTTGCATTGAGGATAGAATAACAATCTGGGAAATAATTCTTGTCAGAATATGACTTATTCTTGATGAAAATAAGCTTTAAATGATAAATTATATTTTGATGATAAAAAATAAATAAATAAAATAAGCGTCCCCATTTATAATATAATGAGCAACGAAGTAAAAATGAAGGAAAATTTACAACAGCAACGAGTCGGGAAAGTGGCGGAAAAAAGTCAGAAAAAATTTATAGTATTGAAAAAGTCAGAAAATAGTGAAGGAAAACAACGGGCATAAGAAATCTTTCTTCCAAGTTTAGATAAATGAATTCCACTTCAGAATCGGAATAGCTCAAAATTATTATCTTAGAATTAAAATTGAAACAATACTTTGGATAATATATCTCACCTTTTATATAGAATAAGTAATAATATCAATTGTAGCTAATACTTTTAATTAAATACAAAATAAATTTAATTCAAATTTTATTATCGAGATAATTCAACCTAATCATCAACCAAATGACCCTAAAGGAGAATATCTTTTTCTGATTCCACTTTTCTTTTCGTATAACCTCACTTAGCTAAAATTTTGAATTTAAAGAAACATATTCAAATATCTTTTTCTCTATTATTTCTTCTTAAGCAGTTTTGTTTCTTAACCTCTTAATATTTATTATTAAGATAAAAGGTAAAAGCCCAACTAG
This sequence comes from Datura stramonium, assembly GCA_018107945.1. Classification (NCBI taxonomy): domain Eukaryota; kingdom Viridiplantae; phylum Streptophyta; class Magnoliopsida; order Solanales; family Solanaceae; genus Datura; species Datura stramonium. The sequence continues at coordinate 14,727 of JACEIK010002983.1, forward strand.
TTTAAGGTCTCAGGACTTCAGTTCAAAATATATGACCTCAGAATGCTATGTATGTTTATTCCTCTAATTCATTACTATTATTTTAAACTGTTATATTCCAAGGGTATTAAATACTTTATTCATGTTTTTTTAAAATGTGGAACCGAAGTAACTCTTTCTATAAACTAACACAGTCCAGCTATTTTGGGGGCACGTACTTAAATCTTCTGTATATCAAGCAGCGATAAGGTGATCTAAAAATTAGAATAATAATATTACACTATCAACTGTACTTATTAGTATTATTTTTAACGTATGCAGCACAAGTAACTATTCCTGTAAAGGAGCTCAATCTGATGCAAGGAAACCCTACCGATTAAAAAGATAGCAAGAAATAATTAATAAAGGTACTTTGGAGGAATATTTCTATAAGTGCTCATTTTATCTTTTTCCTTGATGAAGCAATATTATCATCAAGGCGTTCAATGCTATGGCGTTTGGTACAAAATGCAATACATAATTCAATAGTGTCTGCTACCCCTACAAGTACTACCAATCAATCATTATGCCGACTCTCACCATCAAAATTTTCGAACAGCACAATTGCACTTCCAACTGTATCCACTTGAAAAATATTACCAGCATGACAAACCTTTAACCCTAAAATCACTATTTAAAAGATAGAAACTTCAGAATTTCATTCCTTCCCCTAATCAATCAAACCTTCACTGTCTTTGGCTTCATCTGAAGAGTTTGCGCAACAGCTTATTTTACGGGCGCTTTAGTATTTTTGGATAAATCTCAGTATCCAAAATTCCGTATCCCGCCAATGAAGAATTGCCTCCACAAACACTACCCTTAAAGTACACATATGCAATCATTTCTGGGCTGTTTGCCTCAAATCAGACAAGATTTTACTCATCTGCTCAAAGTAAAGGCCATTTTTCCTGGCTTTTCTTGTCATTCTTGTTTTCCCTGTTACAGAATGCAAAACCTTGTTAAAAGTAGCCTTCCGAACAGTACATGTTAGCACACCAGAAGTTCAACAGGATGCAGGTGAAAGGGGCGAATCTTCAACTAAAAGGAAATATATAAATATTTCATGTGTGTCTATTTTGTTTTAGCAGTCTCCGTGTATCTACAATTCAAGAAATGGATAAATCTTATTTCTCTCCCTTTCTTCCTTTGAGAGGAGGTCTAACACACCATAACAAAGGGTACCTATCCCTATTTTCATTTCTATATCCTTGGATAGAAATAATGTGATATCCTAAATAAAAGTTCTGAAAAGGAGGAGAGTCAAAATGAGTGGTTTATGGTTCTATTATGAAATATTGTTTTCTTCAATAAGTCTGATCATGCTATCCAAGCACAATAGTAAATATACGTGCTCAAGGGAGGAAACAAGAATCAGAAACACTCACCTCACCACTTTGAACCCAGAGGAAGCCCAGAGATTTACACTGGGCAGGACTTCGATCGACTCCAATAGATAGGGGAGTGAAGATATCTCTTCCCATAAAGCCATTAGATCCCGAACAACTTGGAACCTGCCCAATAGGTTCCCGGCGCGAGTGTAATCAATTTCTTTATCTCTTGTGTTTCCATCTGTTTCTCTTCAAAGACTTGGAAGATTTCATAGATTGTGAAGAAGCGAATCAATTGGAATGCCCTCTTTTCTGGAAGATTCTGATTCCTCCTGTAATGAAGCACCAAATCGACCTTTTAACTGACCAAGTAGTGATGATAAATCAGACTTTGAAGAATCATCTGATAATACCTCAGTGGTAGAATATTCATCAGTGAGTTTGAACTTGGAAGAAGTTGCTCCGTCATGCGTAAGTCTCTCAATATCCATAGCATCACCTGCCTGTAATAGTTAGGGAAGAAATGACAGAAAAATTTAAGCATGCGTGGATGCTTAAGATCTAATCATATCAGAAGACAAAAATCAACACACAATTTCCAATGTAATATCTATTCACTGACTAATGAAGTATACTTCTCCGAAAAAAGAAAAATATAAGATACTACTTTCATGATGCAGAAGCATACTTTAAAAGCCCAGCAATTTAGATATAGAGAACATGTGAGAATTCCAAATCTCTTACTTTCACCTACTAAAGGGCTTCTAAATATTGGAGTAACCCCTTTCAGCACTTGTTATGCACATGACAAATATTAACCAATTTTAACACAACAAACTATAGTTAGTTAAACCGTATTGCAGTAACATATGCCAACCTCTAACATATAGATTCGGATTCAAGTGATTTTCCAGTTCTACTCAAAATTCCTATATACCAACATGAATGCCCAACCCACCACCCTACCCCCTAGGCTTATTGGTCCATTTTGTGAATGTCAAAAGCAATCATATTAAGATCACAAGCACACCAGCAGATGATTACTCTGCCTAGCATCTTATTATATGAAAACCACAGAATGCATTGGAAAGATAATTGAATTATTTCATTGTAAGAAGCATAGGAGAAGCAAAACCTTTTCACTTGCTCAGCTGTATCATCAATTGGATAGCCATGGCTATTGCCTTCTTCTACTACGTGCCTTACTTGCCTGTCTGGTTTTCTGATCTTCATCCAATACATTTCTCAGTGCTGAAATTCCAAAACCTACATGTGATTTTCCAGCAAGTTTTCCATTGAGCCTAAATATTAGGACTCCTTGCAGGATTTTCAAAGGCAATGGCAATAACCTCAGGAGTCTTTTACTACTGTATTTCCTGACCATTTCCTAAGAACTTCAGACACAGTTCTTTCCATGTGGGGCAATGGGCAATTCAATGAACCCAACTTGAAAGTGCAGCATGTGCAGCTTTATGGAGTGCATCCAGAAGTTTCCCTGATAAGCCACAAGCAGCGTGTGGTGATTCTTATTTCTTTCAAAGCTTTCTCTGTCATACCATCCGTGGATTGAAGGCGTAATATTTCCATACTGCGTTACAGATATCTTAGACAAATTAGTATCACAAGGTGGAAAAATATGTGATGCATCACAAGCTTAAGAAAATTACCTGATCACTATAATACCATCAGAAGCAATTCTTGGTCTCTCTCATCAATACAAAGTTCAGCTGTACCAAAAGCACATAGCCATCACTATACATCAACTGCAAAAAAATAACTAGATGGTGTCATGTCTGCACAGACCAAGCTTAAACTAGAAAGCAAGATGAAAGACTGCAGTCTTTGTTTACAATGAGAGAGTAAGAAACCTGCAAATTCTCCTTCCCTAGGGAAATGAAACCATTGGATAGAACTTTTCTGTTCCTCAAATGGGAAATTCCAAGCATCTCTCCATTCTTGATAACCTATTCACACACAGTTACAGTAACAGAGGTCACTTCAAATCAGCATAATGAACTGAGAAGGCTTAATAATAATGCTTATAATGCAAAAGCGTTTCAACTGATGAATCGTTCTCTCCTGCAGATAATTCCCAATTCTTGGAGCCCTCTCATCCTTATAATCATTCTTCAAGTCTATATATTCATGTATTTTTGAAAAATCATCAATTAAACAGGGGACACACTTCTTGATCCATAGGGAAGCTGGAAAATGAAACATGTGTAATAAAAGCACTGTTTGGCTGCTCTCTTAGATCCAATTCAGGCAAACAGAAAATCAGTCGAAACAGTTGAATCCTCTAATTAGAATCTTTAGACATTAGGACCATTGGTCACAGAAAAGCTAATGAAGCAGGGAATAGAAGTAGAACTGTTGGAACAGCTCTAAGCCAAATCTTGAAAAAATAACTGTATGTTCCTTATTATCGATCGGACAAACTTTCCTCACTATATCTAGCTTAGATAAAAATCCATTCTCTGACAAAGGGAGGTATAGTCCTAGTGGAAAGGGTCATCAATCTTTAACCATGAGGTTGGGCTTCCGCCCACCAAGGAAGCAAAGTTGGAAAATCCATTATTTGACTCCTGGACTTGGTGGGTCTGGAAATTGATGTACAGAATCTCAAGAATAAGAAAATAAGTGGAAAAATAAAACCCAAAAAACGAAATCTGCCACATTCTGGGCCTAAACCAGTGAGATAACTACATCTGACCCAGCCATCTTTTTCTAGCCAGACGCAGAAGGGCACTAAATGAGTTACGGATGGACCTTAGAACACAAGTGTCTCACAAGCTTATTGCCCAGCTCCTGCAGGAAAGATAAGAGGACACAGTACGCTAAATTCAAGGTCTAGGTCGACATCTAAAATAAGATACAACATTTTATCATCGTGATTGGCATCAAACTCTAGAAACTCACAAGTTAGCTAAGTGCCCATCAAGACCTAGACTGATAGGTATTGGGAAGGAATGTAGGAATTCAGAAAATGTAATCGAGCTTCTATAATTATGGTGAATTGAATTAGCAAATTTAAGAAAAAGAAGATCAATGAGTCAAGTATCGGCATAACGGGAACGTAGAAACAACGCGAACTGGTTGACTTCTTCCAATTCATTATTTTTAAGAAATTAGGAGAGGTGTAAATCTTAGAAATCAAGCAAACTCCCAAAAGACATGCTTCCATCATGATACCATTTCCTAAAATAACAATAATACCATTATGGATAAATTCTTCCCCTCATTGTCTCAAGAAGATATGCCCGCATCACACCTTAATCCAATGGCTACATGTCTATACAATTTGAAGGTACTTGGAAGCAGCCAAAGCATTACTATCAATCAATCATCAAAATAAAACAATACTACTTACAGCTGTATGCCGAATTCCAGTTGATTTCCCCAATAATTCATGCTCTTTAAGGAATAAGAGCTATCCATGGACTGGAAAGAAAATGTTTGTGGCTTCACAATCCTTAGAACTTCTTCCTTCAGGAAATCCATCATCAACATTGCAGCATAAAACATTGAGGATGAGATTGTAAAGAAGTATTAAAAAATTGGTAAAACAGATAAACAAGAATCAGAACTGTGTCATGCTCTGGGATATAATCTGAGAAACTGAAATTCTTGAAATTTGACCACGATTTCTTCTCCCTTTCTTTGTTTTTCTAAAGCAAAAAAAGATGCTGAAAAAATATATCCCTTGCCCTTCCGTGTCTCTCTTCAATATGCCTTTCATCCCACGGCTAACAATTTGAACTAACCAGCAAGCAGCTTAGATAGAAGTGTCCACTATGCGGTTCACTTACCCATCCCTCAAAATTTTTCCTTTTCTTATTTACAACATGAACCTTCTCTTTTCTTTCACATTTATGATGGGAAAAAATGCAGATGATCTTATAACCGACTTGCTATTGCTTCTATTTAACTGGAAGCAAGAATGATACTCAGATCGCCATTAAGTTAGTGAATGAGAGGAAGCCAATGAAGATCCTAACAGGTACCGCTACTGGCTTCTACCAGCAAAGGAATAACTCAAGATCTTTAATGACTAAATGGGACTCCAAGAGGTCATCATAATGAACCATTATCATAACAGTCATTGTAATGCTGTAAGCTTGAGATTAGAGATTTACCCCCCTCCTCCCAAATAAAAAGGCCTTACTCCTTAAAAATGTAAGTGTTCACTTAAAAGAAGATTTTACCAGCTCGTCACGATGAGCATGGCCAGATGTATGCAGCTGCTCATTCTTTCCCATCACTATAGTTGATCCTATATCTGATATACGGTTCAACATTTGCATCACCGGAGTATCATTACCAGGAATCACCTATAAAAAAGATTGCGTAGCTGATTTAGACAGTCCAACAACATTATCAATTATCTTTCTGCAAACTTAAGACTTCCAAAGAACAACTCAGAATCTTTCTCTTAAATAGTTTTCAAAAGGGCAAAACACATTAACAAAATCAAGAAGATATGTTCCTTTTACTTTACCTGATCCCAAAAAAAAAGTATTCAAGAAGATATGTTCCTAAGCATTCATTGTATAAATAGGAAAAGAGAAATTAAAAGAAAAAAGATATTCAAAGTTACCAAATATTGATTATCCCACCTAGTTCATCACGCAAGCAAAGGAAACAGTGCAAGGATATAAGCCAGACAGCATTTGCTGTCAATCTCCTTCTGTGGAAATTTATCCCCAATAGGACCTTATTTTGCACCTCTTCCTTAAGTTTATTTCACCTTTCCTACTTTGTTTAGTAATGGAAGGAGACTCAGCAGCATTATACGATTCATCTCACAAAGTGGGAAATTTATAGTTCACATCATTTATAGTAGATACTCTTTGCAAGCTACTAATCAACAAAACCACCTCCTTTCATATGGCAAAGATGTATTAAGTAAATAAACTCAATAAAAACAAAGCACCAAACTCTTTAAACTAACACATGGCTGATCATGAGGTAGTGACAGCAAGCATAAAATGGCGGCTGAAAAGCACAAGAAAAGAGCTATCTATGGAAGCTACAATCACCAAGACTAAAATTCATCGACTATCAGTACATTGGCTGGAAGGAAATAAAAAGTAGGTAAGAAAAGGGGCGAGAGATAAGATTCTTCTCTTCAGGTGGTATGCATGTATCAAATAGTCTTTCAGCTGGAGTCAGAACTAGGGCATTAAAAGATTAAGCTAATATGCAAAGTCAAGACATGGATGATCTTAATTGATCAGATACATCTGTGGAGAATAGGACTCCTGAGAATGAATTTGTCATGAGCAAGAAAAATTCCTTTACCTTGAATTACAATACGGTACCTTGGCTGAATATAAAACTAGATCTTCTTTGTTTTAATTTGAGCGAATGACTACTTCCATATGATGCAAGATTCAAGCAGCACGTGGTTCTGCCTGACACAACAGAGACTGGGTTACATATTTTGTAATTGAAGCTTGCAAAGCTGGCGGACACATCAACAATACTTACTTGAGAACCTGTTGTCACAATCAGCAAATCTTTTGGGGCATAAGCGTCCTTCCACCTTTACCTGAATTAGATGTGTGTGCCTTGGTCGGAAGAGAGTTTAATATAAGAAGAGTAGATTTATAAGGAAGAAATTTAGGAAACTAGGCACTGTTACAAATTGAAAAATCCCTTCCGTATAACTAGATTGCACTACACAGTTAGGCAGTATTATCATACAAAAAATTGAGTGATAATCCTCCCACTCAATAAATGCTCAAGTGTTTTCGTCCCTCTATCCTCAGATTCTAATTGAGCAAGACATTTGATCTGGATTCTTCATCTTCACAAAGTAACAGATCTAAAGAAGAGGCAAGGTAATGAAGTTATGCGATAAGAGGGAAGGCAGGAAAGTCCCCCCTCCCCACAAAGCCACACCCCTGGTCAGAAGATCGAAAAGAAGAAAAAACAAACAACTCAAGCGTGTTGTTTTCCCGTCGGGGCGTTTGGTACTTGGTTAAAAAGTCATGTTAGGTCTATCATGAATCAAATACCATATTATGGCCATTTGTTTGTACTTTTGGTGTATTATTAATAAATCTGGTGTAATCTAGGGGTGGCAAGATAAGAACACGACACGCCAACCCAATCATGTTTGGGCGGGTGTTTGACCTACATATATTGATGTAGCCCAACTTAACCGATGAGAAACCTTGTCAGATATTTTCAAAAGATATTCTTTTTTGTTTGATATGATATATATAGCCATATTATACAATAACAACATATGGAGTGTAATCCCACAAAGTGGGGTTTGGGAAAAGGGTTGAGAGTACGTAGACCTTACCCCTACCTTGGAGGTAGAGAGGTGGTTTCCGGTAGACCCTTAGCTCAAGGACAAAAACAGTCCAAGGCAATGCGGAAAAGAAATATAGAAAAGAAAATTTTATTAGGTACTTAAAATTATAGAAGAACAAACAAAAAGAAATTAAAACTTAGTAAGAATTGGTGGATTGAGTTATGACCTGCATTTTGCCCATTTAGCACAACCCATTTCAACGTTTGGAATGGGTCAATAACCCACCATTTATTAACTCGGCTCATTTTGACCCGCCCAAATTCAACACAACCTACACATTTGACACCTCTAGGGAAATCACAAAATCGCATACAATCTATTAAGCCACAACATTGAGGAGGTGACCCTGGATTAGAACTACTCTCCTAAAGGCTTTCAAGATGACAAAGTGTCTTCCTTCTGCATATGGCGTCAATGAATATATTCAGCGGTAATTGTGGAAACAAAGTTAACTTCACTGCATAACAAATATTAGGTAAGATTCTGAATATCTCGTCATAATACAATTGAACAAAACTAAAATTTTTAACTCTGCTTATCTTGTAGTGATCTTAAACAGCACTCTACCATTCATAGTTTTATATCATGGTACCACTTACTACTATGGCATAGAAAATATGCAGAAGTCGAGACTTGTTAGCTTAACAGTCTTGTACAATTGTGCATGTCAATTGGCATATCAGGTTCTCTGAAAGCAAATAAGGTATTTCCTTCAGTCAAAACACCTTAGCAATTTAGGCCATTACCAGAGTTGATGGGTCGATTGGTGCCTTCCCATCTTTCCATGCAGCGTCAAGATATGTCCTCAGTGACATGCCAACAAATACCTATTAAACAATCATGTTATAATCTGAATATACAAAACAGAAAAAGATAGTCTAAAAAACACTAAGATTATGAGTAACGTGTGCTTAATCAAAAAAGAAGATCATGAGAACATCTGGAAAAGATTTAAATAACAGAGATGAGAGACTGTATACCAGCTTTCTCCCAGTCAAGTCAGCTGCAGCTTTCACACTGCCAAGACGATGAATATTTGATGCAAACTGAGTAGTGATAACCCTTCCTTTGGCAGCTGAAATGCGCCTCAGCAACGAATCTGCAACTACAGTTTCACTGAGTGTCCTTCAGGAAAGGACATTTGTTGAATCACTCATCATCTGAAAAAAAATTTACCCATCTATAATTTCTTTTAGGTTTGCTTCAATGAACAACATATCCTCCACAATTTTTTCCATGAGAAGTTAGAAACTTTATAAGATGATGAAAAAAATAAATAGAGGCGTATGGACATAAAAGGAAATAGGGATATAGGATTAAGATAAATTGGATATCCGCTACTGTCCCTGGAAAAAGATGAAGACACCTTATGCCAAAAAACACGTACATGTACACAAACTTGAGAACAAGGAATTACATGAACTCCAACATTATCGTAGTTAAGAAAGACATAACAAATGACGCATGAGAGACAAGAGAGGAGATTGCAGCTCAAGAATGCTACATAAGACATACTGTTCATAGTACAGAAAGTTACAATTAAACTGTGGTGTTAATCGACTTCAAGAGGATTTTTCAGCACTTTTAGGCATATCTGCATGTAAAGTGAGAGAGATTTGAGCTCAGAGACAGCATTAACGTGAGATGGGGAGAGCAAGTTGGGAGAATATATATCATAGATATGCATGTATACACTTAATGAAAGAACCTAAAATAATCCAAAAATAACACATAATTTCATGATAGTAGTACGTAGCTGAATATTAAAAAGGAAAAATAAAGGAGTTCACGGAAGATGTATCTAAGGATATTCTTTTCATCGAACTGAATAGCAGTTACAGGTAGAGAAAGTAATTAATTCATTTGCCGACTGTACAATCTTCAAGCCCCCTCATTATGTATAACTTTGCACATTATTTCAACAGGTTGAGTCATTCTAAAAGTAATACGTATTATTGAAAAAGGAAAATTCCACAATAAGATACTATCCGTACCAAAGTAACACCTTCTTTTGAGAGTTCCTCAAGGGCCTCACGGTCAAAAACCTTCCCGTAGTGGTGAATCATCTATCTGTAGTATAGAATACTCATAATGCTACCAATCAAAAAAGAAGAATACTCATATGCTAAAATACAGATCATAAATCTCAACATTTTTAAGGATGACTTATAAGAGGCACACAATGTAATACCTTCCAGTCACCTGTATGGAGGATGGTACCATCAGAACAACGTAATACTATTCCACTACAATCTGGAATAGAATGGGTAACCGTTATAGGTTCTACCTCAAAGGGCCCAGCCGTAAATTTCCTTCTTGTTTTAAATACCTTGAGCCTAGAAGGAACAAATATCCCAAACTCCTTCAGTCGCTTCTTAATTAGCTGATTACAAAACAATGAAAATACTTAGTTCAGCAGAAACCCACATGTAACACTGTTGAAAAAGTTTACAGCAGAAAGAACATGATGCTCTAACAAGTATGCAACAGTAGGTAGCAGTGTCTCAATTTATGTCCCTATATGGGGTTTGGATCATACTCCAACAAAATTAAATTAGCCTTGCAGCCAATGAGATAGTATACCAACCACTTGACCTTGTTCATTTTTTGAAATGGACCACTTGACCTTGTTCATTAATAACAATAATAAAAGTCATCAAGCACTTATAGAAAGAAAGAAAAGAGAAAAGAACAAAAAGAAATCCCAAATTGAGATCAGAAGGCTGAAGAAAAGAAGAAACAGAGCCAAAGGGGAGAGAGAGAGAGAGACCAAGGATAACAAATAGAATAGATGAAGAGGAAGTTTTCACTTTTTTTCTATTTGACAAAGATAAAAATGAAGAACAGATGGATACATACTGAAGAGACAAAAGACCAAGTAATTTCAGATTTGCCTTTGCTTGGTAGGAGAGGAAGACCAACTTTGTTCTGTTACTGGATCTCAAGGGATAAGCAGATTCAGTATGCTTTCAACTATTTCTCAAAGGAAAAGTTTCCACTTTGATTTGAGATCTTCTCCTTTTCTTCTTTTAGTCAAGCAGATTTAGGTTTCATGCGTTTAGGCTTCAAAATACCACATATCCTTGTGAACACGGGATTACTATATAATCAAAAGCAGTCTATAACTCATAGGATCTTAACAAACCTCCATTATGGCAACTGATGCAAAAATCGTGTATGAGAATCCAGAGCAGGAATTACCTGTTAGGATAAAAAATGTCAAGGCAACATAAACTATTGCAAAATGCATACAAGCATAGTTGGATATTAAACAAGAGGAACTGGGACACCAAGAAATATGCCCATGCATCCAGAAAAGCTAACACCAACAAAGGGGAGACAATCCATAGAGGGGCATGGGATTGTAAAGATGAGAAATTTCTTAATAAACCTATCAAATAAAGGACCTTAGAAACACGATCTCTAGACAGCAGGATAAGTTCTGTATGACATACACTAGTTGCTTAGAAAAGCGTTAAGTATGATTATTGCTTAGATCAGTGAGTGAGTACATTGTCCTGAACCGAATATTGCAAATATATTTCCATCAGTACATAAAAATATGAAGAGATTGAAATAGAAACTTTACCTTGGCAGCGCACCAATGTGGTCTTCATGTCCATAAGTTTATAATAACTGCTTCAATTTTGTGGCTCCATTTCTTAATAAATGTAAATGTCAGGAATAATCTTCTGGACACCAGGCTCGTCAAAGCTGGAGAGGATGTCCAATAAGATCCCAAGTCAGTACATAACAAAGAAATACGCAGGACAGTACTCAAATTCAAACCGAACACAACTAGTACCATTTAGGAAAGAATTCTTTAACAGCTTATCATTCCCCATAGGAACTTTTAGCTCCATACATAAAAGTTTAGAGGAGCTTTCAGTAGGAAATGAAGACAAGGTGGGTCTTCTGGACCTCCACCATTGGGTGTGACTAAAACAGAAGGTACAATCAAAAGAAGATTCATTAAAAGTGCCTAAGTTGGCCCTAACACCACGATTATCAAAAAAAAAAAAAAAAAAAAAAGAAGAATTCGTCAAGGAGATTCGAATATTTTTCTACAAAGCAATATCTTATAGATTGTTAAAAATTGTACGAATGACCACTTTGTAACACCTACCCTGGGAACATTATTCCAGCATCAATAAGAATATAACGATCATAATTTCCAACAAGCATGCAATTCATCCCAATTTCTCCCAGACCGCCAATAGGAAAAGAACACGTAAGGTGGGCCATCAGGCCCTTCATAGAATTGTTCCATCCTTCGTTGAACAGAATCGTCGATGCTTCTTCCAGTACCCTCCATTTTACCGGGTCTTTCACGGGGACCTTTTGATCCGCGGACACCTGGGCTCTTACCCCAACCTTCAGCAACAAATGAAAAAACAACTTTCAACAAGTTCTGCTGTAGAAACTTCCAAAAGCAAGGAACATATCCGAGCTAAATGTTTTACATTAATACTGCTCATAGTGTGTGTATGTGTGACTCTCTCAAACTCCTAAGGATACAATTTACTCCTGAGTAAAAAAATATGTTTGTAAGTGTCATAATCAGGATACATCGACTGGCTTTTAACAATAAACCCAACTATAGCTGTAAGGGACTTGAGGACATACTGTGAAATCAAGGGTATTACAGAGGAAGTAGAGTCAATCTCAAACGATACTAACTGCAACCAGTAATTGGAATCAATTTATTAATGTTTATGTAATTATGAGGCAACAATTTAACTACACTAAAACTAGTTAAGCATTTAAATTGCGATTACTTCATTTCGTTTGTAGTTTTATCCAGTGGAGAAACAATTGTTTTCTATCTGTTATTGACTTTGTGTTTCACCAAAGTGAACAGATTTCTGTCTAATATTCCAAAACTTCTCATTGCATGACTTAACTCTAGCACATTTCATTACATCAATTAAGAAACATACAAAAAAGGAAGGGGAAATAAGAATGTCACGTACCTATAGAAGAGGAGGAGGAGGGAGGGGGAGTATAGCAAGAAATATAACGCTTGCTAGGGTTTAGCTGATGGCATAGTTTGTAGGGACACAGTGAAATAGCGCTGAAAGCGGCCATGTGGATGAATATTCCGCAACTGTTAACGAGTAACTACTTTGGAAGGTATAGGAATGGCTGTTTAGCGAATAGAGAAATCTACGAAGAAGATTATAAGAGCTTATTGCTCTGCAACTACTGAGGGTTTAAGGGAGGCAGGAAATGGAAGAGTTTTAAGGTTTGCAGAGAGATAAAGGGAAAAAAGTTTTTGTTTGCTGAAACTGAAAGAAAGGATGTGACCGTAAAAATATCTTTCTTATCGTTTTGGCCTTTAGCACGATATTTGCATTCGCTTCTTGGGGAAAAGATTAAAGGGATGATGGAAAGCACGTGACGATAGCATTATCATTCATTTTGGTAAAAGAAAAAACATAAATGCGTAAGTTATTAATTATTGTTCGTCTACCGGGGAGTATATGTATGAACATAAAAACGACTATTTAATGTATTAATGAGAGTAAGAGCTAAAAGATTAACAAGTCTATAAATTATTGAAATTCCTCATTAACATGATTAACTAACATGTATTCTCACTTTATTAAATTACTACAGTTTGGTATAAACATCCGAGCAATACATTTTGTTGAATTATATATAACACTGGTAGCCGAGCATCTTTTATGAAATGTGTAACGCGCATAGACAATCAAAGGCAAATTTATTAAAAATAGAGGCTCTAATCAAATGCAGTGCCGATTGTCAAGGATATAGTAGTAAATATCTGCTGCTTCTCTGCAATTACAATAAGTTAGTTTGACTACAATTCAGTTCAGTAAAAAGCATTTGCAGCGCCTACATCTCTTGTTGGCAATGTTGATGGACAATTCCCTATTCCAGCATGCATCTAACAAAACACCATAAAGTCAAGAAAAGCTAACTACAAAATGCTGACAGGTTGTGAATTCTACTCCAGCCATTAACAATCAAAGCATTTCTGACATGATTACACGGACGCCGGATAGTAACCATTTGTTCGCAGGAGTTCTTTCCTCTATCCTTTTCTACGGGTGCAGTTGACAAATCCCTAACATTCAAGCCCTGCTGAAATAAGATACGTTTTTTTGCTTATCAGCACAAGTATGGTCATGAGCAGCTTATTAGAATGCTGCTATATGAATCCCCCAGTTGCGCCAGGACATCCTTTGTCAAAAAATGGCCACAACAACTCCTATTTTCTTGCAGAATGGTCAGCACCAGAAGCATGATTGCGGTTCAAGTAACGGATGGCGTCTTCAGTCCTATAAGGTTCACAGAAATTAGGTTGGAAGTCTGAAAAGCATGAGGTACAAATAAATGTAGATTATCCTAGACAGATCAACCGAGACAATTCCAAAGTTCAAACAAAAGGATATCTCATAATGATCATGGATAAATGGAGATCGTGTTTTAGCTGGATGCATTCTGATTAAAAGTCCTTCATAGGTTGGATCAGAGATGTTCACACCATCAAGGTAACATGATAACATTATATTTTTCCTTTTGAAGATATAGTGGCCATAATATTGAACAAAGAAATATCATTATACAGCATTGTGAACACGGTGAAATTTAAGCCCAACTAATCAATAATTAGAATACTTAGAAAAGAAGTTTACCAAGTCTGATTGTAGAATTCAGAACGTCTCTCCATTTCTGATTCTGGATCAGTCATCAGAAACAACTTAAGATCCCTGGCTTGAGATGCAACTAATGCATTAATACCAAATCAGCAGGTGACTGACTAAATCCCAGGAAGAAAGCTACTTCTCTGATGTTCATGGATTTTCTTTATAGCTGTGGAAATAGTTTCATCATATGCATCAATCTCCTTGTTCTTCTCTAAATTAGATAAGAATGTGGACAATTCCTTCTGCAATGTGAAGGAACATCAGCAGTACATCATAACAAGTGTTCCCAGATGGGCTACTTCCAGATAAGCTTAATCCTGTGCTCAAATGAATAGGTTGAGAGGCAGTCAGATGTGGATTAGTAATCTTTTGGGAAACCAGCGAAAATTTCAACTTCTCTTCTCCAAAAACCTTCCGTAGAGGAGGATCACAAGTGAAAGAGGAGCTGTCATGGGATATCTGTAGCTTCCTAGTTTTTATGTAGTACCACAGAGCAGCTAAAACTCTAGCTCGTGTCTCAACCTCAATACCGAGAACCTCTTGCAAGAAGCGGTGATAGTTTAAATTTCTCAGGCATATAATTCATTTCAGTCTGATGATGGCAGTAGCTCCTTATCCCTTTCCTTTTAGTCTCAAAACCCTCATGAAGAGCTGGTGATCGAGAACTATCCCACAAAATTACATGGTTATCAGGATATAGACTCTGATCCAAGTAAACAGTAACTTTCTTGAAGAAAGATGAAAACTTGGGGGCAAGAAACACCCCAATTTCTGCTCCATTTCAGATGCTAGACGACCCGGCCCACCCCAAGATCCTCCCAAAAATCTTAAGAGACCATGAAGCTGGCTCCTTAGTAATGCTGTCAGGATTAGCTGGTGTCTGATTCGCGAAAGTGTTGAATACATAAATTCTGAGGGTTTCCGGAAACGCGGAGGACTCTTAAGGGATTCCAACATGTCAATCTTCTTTCTACAAAGAGCAGCATCTACACGAGCCTCAAGTTCAAGCAACTGTGATGAAAGTCCGACTCGAGCAAATTTGCAGCAACCTTATCAGGGATAAACTTGTCAGAAACTTTGCCTTTCCTGCACAGCAGGGTTAGTTCCATGGTCTTTAAAGGTGAGAGGCAGTTACTTGGCCATGACCAGAAGAACCACGGAGTTCGAGAAGGCGGTCTGTGGAGCACTTTCTAGCACCCCCAGAAGCTGTATTAGGTGCGGAAGTAGCAGGGGATGAGACACCAACATTGGTGTTAACCCCTGTAGTGATAAAATGGCTAAAGGCCTGAGCTTGGCCTTGGAATTGAGCATGAGAACGTTGAGACAGTGGTTCAGATAATTGAAAATGGCCAGGGAAATGCGAAGCACGTTGCGCTGGTGACTGGGAAAAGGCGGCGTTGCGCTGCAGGTTGATTATGGTTTACGGGCATAGATTGAGGGATTTGCATTGACCCTGAGTTTCCTAAACTAACATTCTTAACTGGGTTATTGTTATTCATAGGAAATTTCTACTACTTAACAAAAGCTACAAACCAGAAAGCGAGATCCTATACTAGTCTGCGAAAATTAGGGTTCCCTTTTCAAGTTTTACAAACAAGAGAGGTCTTCTGAAAAATTACACAAACACAAAAGGGAGGAAGAAGAGGACCTGAAAAAGGACTATACCGGGAAAGGAAGAGACCGGGAGGAGTTCGCCGGAGAAAGAGACGGAAGCAGTAGCTCGCGGTCAGGAAGTGGCAACCAGCGGTCGTTCAATCGACTTGGCCAAGTACTGCAAGAACAGTTAAATCACTTGTTTTTCGGCTCACAAGGCCACAACACGGCCCAAAGGGAAGACGTATAATTATTCATAGTAGTTATTATTGAGTTACTTTCAACTTATATTACTTCTATTTATTCATATTAAATGGTTGGATTGGTAAACATATTTTGCAATTGTTCATTCAGAGTTTGTGTTGTTTTGTTGTTTAATGTACTGTATTATACGTATAGATTTGTTGGATACATAGTATTAACATATATAGCACATTTAATACATTATTCAATTATCATTCGAAAATTATATACATATAAGTGACATGCATGCAAATATACACCTGTTTTTGAATGTATGCATGAAAAATGAACTTTGATATATACGTATTATTTATGCACATTATTGAATGTATACCATCTTTTGTCCGTAGGCAGTTATAATTTGTATAATTATACATAGTAGTTATTATTGAGTTGCTTTCAGCTTATATTACTTCTATTTATTCATGTTAAATGGTTGGATCAATAAATATATTTCGCGACTGTTCAATGGAGTTTGTATTTGTTTGTTTAATTTGACCGTATTAATACATATAAATTTGTTGGATCATTAGTATTGACATATACAGCACATTTCAATACATTATTCAATGTCGACCAAAACGATATACATATAAGTGACATGCATACTAATATGCACTTATATATTTGAATGTGTGCATGAAAAATAGACTTTTGATACATATACGTACCATTTATGCACGTGTTAAATGTATGCATTCTTTTACCCGTAGGCAATTATAATTTGTATAATTACTACATAGAAGTAGATTATTATTGAGTTGCTTTCAAATTATATTACTTCTATTTATTCATGTTAAATGGTTGGATCAATAAATGGTGGTTACCTATGGGAGTATAGTGCGAATTGTTGTGGTTACTAAGAGTTGATGTTTGTTTTATTAGTTGTAAAATATATGGTATGGTATGGTTTGATTCTATGATTGAAGTAACCATGAAAAGCTTCACTTTACTAAACCACCAATTTAGTATACTCTCATTGTTCCCTCATTTTCTTTTCAATTATGCTCATATTACTTAATTACATAATACTATTTTACCCTTTTTATTTTATTTATTATAGCTCAAATTAAAATTCTAGTCTTAAGGATTCAATTTTCTTAACGTTGATTTTCTCTTTTCCCCAGGTTTGATTTGTAAAAACACTTTACAAAGTACACTTGCTTTTGTTAGAAATCGATGTATATTTATTGTGACGATTTTATTTTTTATTAATTTTATTAGAATTTGCATAAGATTTAACAACGTAATATATTATAAGTATAATTTGTGACAAATAAGCAGAAAAAATTATCTTAAATTATTTTATTAGTAATTATTGATAAATTTAACACATATAATAATTTAAAACACTTTAGTAAGCTTACCAATTATGATATGATATTGATATAGTCAAACCAAACAATAAAAATGTTATTTAAACCGCAACAAACGATACACTCTATCCAAACATTCTATTTACATTACAATAAAGTACAATATATCATACAATATATGCAACGGAGATATAAAATCATAGGTAACCACAATCAAATCCAAATAAAGTGTTAGTATGATATTTAAATTATGTCATGTCCTTTGGAGGTTTCAACAGTCTAACAGATATCCATAACAAACAAAAAAGAAATAGGGAAAAAGGATTCTGCCTTAGTCCCATTTAGCTACAAAGAGTCTAAGATTTTGCATATCTCTTTTCATCATACACATTAATTGAAATATTTTCTACCATATCCCTTAACAAACTCATAGCTCATTATAATATTATCTACAGTCAGTTGAGCAGGGATAGAAACAGTTTGGCTCTTACCAACAAGTTTCAAACATAACAGGTTCAATTTGCTAGTCAAGATGTTTGAGATAGTCTTATACTATACTGTGCAACAAAATCTAGGCATGAACTCCTTAATACAGGATGGTGTTCATGTTTGTTTCACCTTGGGGATTAAAGTAATAGAAACACAGTTGATAGCACCACACATCTTTCCTGGATTACAACATGTCCAGTGGCATCTCTATTTTCTTTTACTATGAGCTGTAAATATACAGCGCCAAGGCATAAAGCTGAAAATAGTCTGAAGATAGTGAAGATCCCAAACGTCTCATGGGATTGCCACTCCCATGTCAATGAATATTTCAAAAAAAAAATACCTTCGTGAAACACCATTTCATCATTGCACCAACAACAACCCACCCAGTAATATCCCATCAGAGGAGGGTAAAATGTAGGAAGACCTTACCACTGCATTAGAGGTGGAGGCCAATTCATCATTACACCAATGCCCATATTTCAAACGGTGTTCCTCGGAGAAGAGATCAAACAATTCCCTGATCATGATCTACTTCCAATCAAATAATCATTATAACACTAAAAGTAAACTTCAAATATTTGGAGATCTTTCACTTAAGCCTTACGCGTCAAATAGTAGGGATTTGCTAAAGCACTTGAGCACTTTATCATTTGATCATCTTTGGACCCCTTAAAAAAAATCACATCATAAATGGACTTTGAAATCAGAAGGAAAAATACTTCCAACCAGTCTAAGCTTAACCAAATATAAAGTAACCTCGCAAATTTCAAAATAGTAAGAATAAGCAAAACAGTGCGACAAATTTCTGGGGAAAAATGTTTCAAGCTGCCAAAATTGTTCCTCAACATAGACTGACATAATTAAACTTTAACAAATTCTGCCTTCAAGGATTTACTGCTCACGCCTTTGTCTTCCTAGGAGCCAACTGGGTCTCGGCTGCATCTATCAAAATGTTAAAGCACATTTCCAAAGACATGCATAGAAAGAAAACAAAGAAACAGGTAAATTAACAGGTATGGAGATGACAAAAAGAAAATAAAAAGGCAAGCTTGGCATATACCAAGTCGCCAAAATAAACAGTGACCGGGAGTAGTTTACCTCCTTCTTGACGGACTCTTCCTTCTCAGACAATACCAACTCAATATGGCAGGGGTGAACATAGGCTGCAAAAAGGGCAAGAGGATAGGATTGAGATATGAATGACTAGATACGACAAGATGCAGTTCAAAAAAATAATAAGAGCACTACGTTAATTCTTCCATGTGCTCGTCGTGCGGCGCCTCTGTTTTTGTGCTTGATTTACTTGGATGCTTGAGATATGAAAAGTGAATCAACATCCAAGCCTTTAACCTAAATAAGTTCAAAAGAACAACAACATCAGCTCAAGGGCACGTAGAACAATCAAGAAAGCTGTGCATATTCATTCTAGGGGAAAACCTTAACATAATCTGATATTACCTCAGCATTGCTCTCAGCATTACGAGTAAATCTAGAATAAACCAGTTTGACGAACCAACGTCCTTGACATTTGAATGGCGATTCTTTTACAATGCGACCAACTTTACGACAAAGCGTGTAGAGGAATGGCTTGTTTTGTGGGCAGAACATCCTCAGATATCTCTTGGCCTTGTCCAATGGCATCTTCCTAGTCGTGGGCTGTCTCTCGTGTATTCTGTAAGTAGACAATGCATACATATTTAATAAACAGGTAAGGACAGAAGAGCCATCAAAACTCCAGAACTTTTCCAACTTAGGTGTGAAAAAGGTCCTGTTTATGAACAATATTCCACCCATTTTTCAGATGGAGGCCATTAACAAGGAATGTATTGAATCACGGTCAGCTCTTGACATGATATTTAGAACCAAAACCTTGATCAATTTATTTTACAAAGACTTGACTAAAACTTTAAATGTATATTAATAGATAAGTAATTATTTGCAAAAAAAAATTAAAAATATAAATGGAAAAACCAAGAGAGGAAGGCTTCGTTTTAAATACATCTACAGGACCAAACCAGTAAAATGTCAACCAGAAGAGCACATTCAGAACCACATAGCCGAAGCAAAAACAGACTGTAAACAGAAAAAAACTTATTCTTTACCCATTTATGACCATAATAAATCATATGTCTGAACAAAAGAGTGGCACACAAACTTGTGAGATGAATAGATTAAGAATACAGGCTCTACCTTTGGTTGTCAACCAAGATATTTTAGAGGCGGTCAAAATGTGCAATGCAAGATCTAAGTGAGATAATTTAACAGTGCACATTGGGAGTCTGAAAATGAATATTGAAAAAACTTGACTAGCCTCTGCAGAAGAGCATCAAAAATGCAAAATCTTTGTGGATAGCTGAAGTTACATTTTCTTAAATAACTAACTTTTTTCATAACGATGAATTTAAGAGTAAGCAGGCTCCGCCTCGACTGATTCCACAGAAGTACATGCTATCACACAGTACAGATATAGGAACTATATCCGCCAAGGCTGGACAAATGAGGAAGAAAGTATCTAGGGTTTTGCCTTCTCATGTTTTAACACACTTCATTGACAGCTAAGACCACACATTTGGGCGAGCTGCTTCCTATGATTAACAACCAAAATGCACCCTCCAAGTCAATCATATAGTATTACACTGTTTGGTTAGTTACAGTAAATTTGAAGGTTGTGCACTTTTATATCAACAGCAGGCTCATAAGCGTGCTTCTCTGATGAAGGAAAAGTATTTTCTTCAACGTTTTGAATCCCACTCTGATACAGTCAAAGCTGAGACTGTTCAAAGACAAATTTTTCAAACTTGTACATCTTTATTCATCATACCAGTAATCACTAGACACTCATCTCCATATACACAGAGGAAAAATAGCATCAAATTAAATTTATTGTGAAAGCGCAATTCTTGCCTCAACAATGTAACTATAACTAAAAGGTGCAAGCAATTCATGATGAAAGGAGAGTACGCGCCCAGAGCTAGACTTCGGAGACTTGAACCCCTGGATTTGCAAGCTAATGCAAGAACGAACCAAACTCAAAATTAAATTCAAAAATAAAACAAAATAAAATAGATAAGCAGTAACGTCATATAACACAATTCTACAAATGAAGAGATAATAAACAAAGAAAATTGTATGCAAATCATATTAGGGCACTCACATTTGGTGGGGTTGTCCCAGGTTCCCTCAGATACTTCACCTACGTTAAGCAAAAGATTTCAACGTCAGTAAAAACTTATGAAGTTCATCCGACAGACTGATTTGACGGCAGATTGTTGGCTTACCATGGCTTCCGGCGATGCTGCTGGTACTCCCCTCCGGCTGCTGCTTCAGGTCACTTCTTCGTTAACTAAAAAGTAAAAAATAAGGGATTTCAACTTAAATTGGAAGATGATAGGGTTTTACATGTATTGTTTGGGCTGGGCTAGTCGTCCTTTTTGAGTAATGGGCCTCCCAATTGTTTGTTTTGGGTTTCATTTTGGTGTTCACTGCAGTAAGTATAACCAAACAAATGCTATCATCATTATTATTATTATTATTATTATTTTGGTAAATCACAAATTCGAGCATCACAATTCAAACTAAAATTTACATGATACAACAAATTAATTTTATGTATTTATTATTGAAGTAGTTATTATATTAAAATCATTATTTATAATAATACTTTGTATTTAATAGCAAACGGAAAAAAAAATTCTTTTAATCTCTCAATTTAATCCTTCCTCTTCCTTTTTATCACTTTCTATTTGATTAATTTTTCATAAATGATATAAGAGTGAATGAATATTATTAGAAGTAAAATGAATAAATACAAATGAAAGTGAATGAATAAAGTTCCTTGTATTTTCTATTGTTTGTATATGCTTGGATTGAGTGAGCGCATACATACAGCCTGTCGTGATTGTATGTCAAGATTATATGTGTTGATACAATCGTTAGAGCGAATTAATTAGAATTTTGAAACAAATGGTATCAATTAGTACAATAAAAATTTAATGAATACAAGTGAAATTAGATCTGAATGAATACAAGTGAAACTAGATTGAATGAGCCAGAGTGATGCGAGAAGTGAATGAACCCATATGAAAATCGAGAGTGAACAATATAATATCTTTATATATTTATTGTTTATATCTAATATCACATGAACCATTTTTGTTCGTCCATACAAACTATATTTGTATAAATACGGCAAATGCAATTGCCTAAGAATGAGAGGTGAGAGGAGGGGGTGGGGAGAGCGGGAGAGGCTAGCGAGATTAGGGAGAGAGGCTAGAGGGGGCATAGATTAAGATAGATTAGGGCGTCTCTAACAATTGTGGCACAAATAGTTTTTTGTGTATGCGAATAGTAAATACCTAAATTATAGCTATAGGAAATGAATATAATCCAAAACTATAGATGTCTATGAAAATTACCTTTATAAGTTTTTTTTTATAAAAATATACAGTCCAACATAAATCATACATTTCAATATAAAATATACATTCTTATATCCCATATTTTTATATTACATCACTTTAACCTCTTTTTTTCATAATAATGCTAATACGTATATAACATTGCCAACGTATATACTTACTATACACAATGTATAAACCTTTGTATAAGTGTATGATAGTGTATAGAAGTGTTTATACACACCTTTGATTATATAAATAATATACAGGCTTCGAGGAAATTGTGTTTGATTTCATACGAACTTCAACTTCAAACTCTATTTGAAATGGATTGGTTTTATTAAATAGGCTTTGAATTTTAGCAATATTCAAACCAATAATATACACTTGTGAACAACATCCATCAATTTATTAAAATTTTCACTAAATTCAAATCTCATTTGTGAGCTTTTAAACTTTTAAGAACTATAACAATGAAGTTTTAAATTTTTAATATAATAAATTGTTAAGGACAACTAATATAATGTAATGGAAAATAGGTTGTGTCTAGACTTTGATGCACTTAGTATATGCTTTGATCTGGACATAAAGCATCAAAAAGACTAAAAGAATAGTACATTCATTGATTTTGAATTGAAGCTAGATAATAAAAGAAGAAGTCATGTACAACAGCAAGGGATCTACCTATAATCAAGAAAAAAATCACATATAGTTCAGATTTATGGAGAACTCACAAATTTACAATAACTCAAAACAGTACCAACCACAAGAAATGAAACCATCAACTATCTATACCTAAATGTTTATAAAAAATCAAATAACTTAAGAGAGACTCCTCAGATTAAGGAAAGAGGGAAAAGAGACAAAGAAGTATTTTTCTATCTATTTACGTAAGTTGCGCTAAATATATTGTAATATTTAAAAATTTATTATAAATTCGGTTAATGTTATTTTAAACAAATTTATATAATATACAATTTTAACCATCCCGTTGAATTATTACAATTTATGACATCTTAATTTTTCTAGTGCCTTTATGTTCTCTATTCTTTGAGTTTATACATTTGTCTCATTGTGTATGCAAATTATTTGAAAATTTTCCTTTACCTACTACTAATAAATTATATTATTTTTTTTGTTTTTTTAAAATTTAAAAAATTGTTGAGTTTTTTTACTATATTTTAATATTTTTATGCATTTTTTAATTTGATTTTAATTTTTGTCAAATGTAAATATTTTGTGATTAATTAATGTGTGCACATATTAATTTATAAATAGTTTCATATGTTTTTGTTTCATCTAATTCTATAAAGTGTGTATTAATATAAAATAAAACTTATAGTTTTAACACTTTCTTGTATAATTTTTCAAATATAATGTGCAAAAAAAAATTTACAAAATTTGTCGTTATAAATTTAAGATTATATATTTTTAAACATAATGTAAAAATACCACTGCAATTAATTACTTTAATTTAATGTTTGACATAATGTTGAAACTCGTATTAAGCACTTAATGTGAGTATGATAACTTACCAAGTTATTTTTGTATTTAATTTTATAAAAATAAAAAAAATGATTTACTATAGTATGATTTCCAATATAATTTTTATCATACTTAGTTAAAAATATTAACGATTAATTTATTTGTTGGAAAATAATTAATCATACTAAAATATAGTTTAAAATTATAATATTAGGCCTTTCAACGTCTAGTCTAGTAGAAGAAGAAAAAAGAAAAGCAAACGACGAAAGGAAGAGGAAAAAATAATTAGCAAAAGTAATGATAACTAAAAAGGATAGTAAATTAAAACATATCTAAAATGGACAATTATTGACATATGCGAACAAATATTCCCGAAGAAAGATTATTGGTAAACACTTCGTTGTCTTCTTCTTTTTCAAATTTTCGTTCTGCCTTTTTTTTTTGGAGGAGGGTAGTTATAATTAGTATGCATTAAATTTATAATCAACATAGAATATATACATAATAATTGTATGCAAATTATATAATAATCATACATCAACTATAAACTGCATTACAATGTGTAATATTAATTATAATTGATAATTGCTTACCTGCTATATTCTTTTATCGAAGAGAAAAGAATATACAATGCAAATTATTGATATTTCTAGGAAACCATCCACACATATTTGGAGGGAAGGAAAATAAATGAATTTTCCTGGTGAACAGGTCGCTAAGCGGAGTTTATTGTTACGCGCGTAAAGTGCGGCGTGTAGATATGGCTTTATTCGCGTGTTGGTTGAGAGTGTTTTAGAATGCGAAATACATATTAAAAAAAAAACAGAAAGATGAACAACGCCAAGGCGGCGCGTCGCAAGGCAAAATGGAGCTTATAAATCTCTGTTCAAGAATGAGACTTATAGGTCTCAATTATATATATGCCCCACATGCCGGTTTTCATTAAAGTTTCTTATAATTTCAGTGAACAAACAGAAGCAGAGAAAGTGAAGTGATTTGAGGAATTTCCGAGGTATTTAGCATCAAAAACATATCATAAAGCAGGTTTATTAATCTGGGAAGACGCACTCAAAAACATGGAATTTATTCTCTTAGCAGACTCCAGTAAGTCAAATGCTGGAAAATGAAGAGGATAATAATTTGATCTAATATCTTCCTTACCCTATGAATGGGAAAAACCTTTGATTCAAAATCACCAATTGAAATGTGTACATTCATCATTAAAGAAAAATTATATTTCAAAAGAGTAATCTCTCCATTTTGGCCCAGCTAAACCACATAGCTTTACGCTGGTTACTTCCGAACCAGACCGTACGTTATGATATAGAAAGACTGAGATCCACCAAGGATAAAATTTTCAGTAATCTAGTGTAAAATAAGGAAACTATTACAAATTAAGTTTCGGAATACCAAGAAGTATGCAAAACAGCAGCACAAATTTCTGGAGAAATAGCTGCCAAAATAGTTTCATAACAAATTATAAGAACATAAACTTGACACCTTCTGATTTCGGGGATTAATTGATTACGCTTTGGTCTTTCTAAGAGCGGCTTCCAGTCTCGGCTGCATCACAATGAGAATGTTTTAGGCAAATTTACAAACATATTTGAAAGCGTAAAGACAAAAGAACAGGTATGCAGATGACAAAAGCCAACTATATGCAAGTAATAAAATAAACATCAAAAGGAATTGGTTACCTCCTTCTTGACAGACTCTTCAGCTACTAGACAATACCAACTCAATATGGCAGGGTGAACATATAGGCTGCAAAAAGGTCGAGAGGTTAGAATTGAGATATCACTAGATACAACAAGATGAAGTAAGAAAATAGAAGAACTTGCAGTTTAATTCTTCCATGTGCTCGGTATGTGCGGCGCCTCTGTTTTTGAGCTTGATTTACTTGGATGTGAGATATGAAAAGTGAATCAACATCCAAGCCTTTCACCTAAATAAGTTCAAACAGTGTTACAGACAACATAAAATCAGTTCAAGGACCCATAGAATAATCAAGAAAGCTGTGCATATCCTTTCTACGAAAAATATAGCATAATCTGAAATTACCTCAGCATTGCTCTCGGCATTCTTGAGTAAATCCAGAATAAACCCTGCAGATTTGACAGGCCAGCGTCCTTGACCATTTGAATGCCTATTCTTTGCCTGAGCAGTACGACCAACCCCACGACAAGCGTGTAGAGGAATGGCTTGTTTGTGGGCAAAGAGGCATCCACTCAGATATCTCTTGGCCTTGTCCAATGGCATCTTCTAAGTGCATATGGGCTGTCTCTCGTGTGTATTCTGTAAGTAGGTAATCCACATTTTAGGAACACACTTCCCAATTGCAAGACAATAGATCAAGCTAGCTAGATTACAAACTGAAATGTGCCCCTCAAAATTCAATCATACATTGTTTGGCATTCACTAGTTGCAGCAAACTAAGAGTTGCCCTTTTATATCAGCAGAGGGCTGTCAGGATCTATTATTGATCAAACGCAAGTATTTTATTCAATCTTTGAATCAATTGTTACCATCAAGCTGACACTGCTTAAGACAAAAATTTCAAACTTGTACATCTTTTATTCATCCATAACAGTGATTGCTCCATACTCATCTAGACATACACTAAGGCAAAATAGAATCCAAACTTGTGTGTATTTTAATCATGCACGCTTGCTCAAATCATCCACTTAAGGTACATTATCTAGTTACTATACACTGCTAATCGTTGGATGAAAAGGAGGTCAGTTGTAAATAATTGTTACTTATTGAAAGAAAATATTGTTTTTGAGAAAGCACCAATTTTTACAATACAACATGTAATTATAAAAGGTCCGAGCATTTGACGATGAGATGAAAAATTTGTACCTTGAAATGAACTCTGAGGCTTGAACCCCTAGATTTGCAAGCTAGATGCAAGAACACGAACCAAACTCAAATTATATTCAAAAATAAAACAAAATAAAATAGATAAAGCAACGTCATATAACACAATTCTACAAATGAAGAGATAATAGCTCGAAAATTGTATGCAAATCATATTAGGGCACTCACATTTGGTGGGGTTGTCGGGTTCCCTCGAATACTTCACCTACATTAAGCAAAGATTTCAACGTCAGTAAAAACTTATGAGTTCATACGACAGACTGATTTGACGGCGAATTTGTTGGCTTACCATGGCTTCCGGCGGTACTGCGGTACTCCCCCTCCGGCGGCTGCTTCAGTCACTTCTTCGTTAACAAAAGAGGGATTTCAAGATGATAGGGTTTTAAATGTTAATTTGGGCTGGGCTAGTCGTCCTTTTTGAGTAATGGGCCTCCCAATTGTTTGTTTTGGGTTTCATTTTGGTGTTCACTGCAGTAAGTATAACCAAACAAATACTTATCATTATTATTATTATCTATTGTTTTGGTAAATCACAAATTCGAGCATCACAATTCAAACTAAAGTGTGTTTATATTGTATTCATTTAATAATAATTGTAATTTATAACAAATTAGTATTGTTGGAAATTCCAACCATTTCCTCTTTCATCCTTTTAATTTTGAAAGATAATGATTATATTAATTTATAAAATAAGCATATTGAGAGCATATTAGTATAAGAGTGATTCACATGGCTATATATATTAATATTAGCTTGAGCTCGTGAGGTCGTGTATATGCTGCATTCGACTAATTAAAATTTAAGAAATGTTCAAAAACTTACAAATCTAAAATAATTGAGATTGTGTCATGCTTCGTAACGAGATCTATGATCGGTTCTAGGACTATTTTCTACGATAGGTAAGTGTAACAGCTTTAAGTTTCATAAACATTTATAAAATACATAAATATAAAAGTCATTGTAAAAGAGGGTTCAGTCTATGATAGTAGTCATAAGAGTATTGGCGTCACAAATTAAATTTATTACGCTTTTCTTATTCATAAATCATAATTCAGTGAAATTATTTTAAGATTCACCGCCAGTAATAATATAGCAGGCGAGGATGGTGATGATTGGGATGACAAGTTGATTAGTAGTACTAACTGATAGATTATCCGCACAAGGAAATGCTTAGTCGTAATTGCTGTATGTGGTCTGAATCAGTATATTCTTAATATGTATTATAATTAGTATGTTAATCAAACAATTTAACGCATGAACTTGTGGGTTGAGTTCTACAAATTCTGTATGCTCTTTGTATCCTGTAGCTCAATTTTTTTTGCAGTAAGGAGTTTAGCGACGTTTGTTTTCCCTCAAACCACCGGTCTCGTTTGGATAAGCTCCTTCATGCTAGGGCGCCGCCGCCGCCAGCGTCACCACCTGTTTCTCGCCGTAGCGATCTCAAGCCCCGGCAGTTTGCAAGATCGAAAACAGCTTCTCTTCAAAGTTACAAGAAATGCAAAAAGCATTCAACACGCTACTCCAATTCATGCTCATATCATCAAGAACAGCGATCCCAATGACCCATTTATTCTATTCCAGAGCTTCTTCGCATTTTGTTCAGATGCTGCTCCATTGAATATGCTTCCAAGATCTTCGGCGAACTCGGACCCGAACGTATTTCTACACTGCTTTTATTGAGGTGCTTGTCTCTCACTTCAGGGTGTTACTCTGATTCTATCAGAACTTATTTTCAAATGGTTAAGGATTTCATTTTACCTGATAATTATATAATCCCGTTGGTCCTGAAGGCATGTGGGTCTGCACTAGATTTAGAAAGCGGTGAACCGTCCATTGCCAGGTAATGAAATTGCAGGATTGAGGTCGGACAGGTTCGTGAGGTTAAAGCTGATGGAACTTTATGGAAAATGTAGGGGAGTTTGGTGATGCCAGGAGGGTATTTGATGAAATGCCCCAAGAGATGTTGTTGCCTCCACGGTTTGATATCATTATTTTGATCATGGATTAGTGAGTAAAGCAATGGATGAATTTCACCTGGTTTCTACCAAGGATAATGTTTGCTGGACAGCTATGATTGATGGGTTGGTTAGAAATGGTGAAATGAATTTTGCATTGGAGTTATTCAGAGAAATGCAGATGGCGGGCGTAAAGCCTAATGAAGTTACTATCGTTTGTGTTCTATCTGCGTGTGCGCAGTTGGAGCACTAGAGCTTATTAAATAAGGTTCATTCGTATGGGAAATGCAGCATTGAAGTTAATCATATAGTTGGCTCAGCTTTGGTAAATATGTATTCAAGGTGTGGAGATATTGATAGGAGCAGCTAGCCTTTTTGAAGACTTGAAAGCTAGAAGATGTGACCACTTATAATTCTATGATTGTGGGGTATGCATTGAATGGGAAGAGTACATTTATCAAAATATTCTAGAGAATGATACGTGAAGGAATTAAACCTACTAGTATTACCTTTTCTGGTGTTCTGAATGCGTGCAATCATGGCGGGTGTGGACGTTGGTTTGACATCTTTGAGAGTATGGAAACTGAATATGGAATTAAACAACGAATTGAACATTATGGATGTATGGTTGATCTTCTTGGTCATTAGTAGGACGTCTTCAGGAGGCTTATGATTTTATACAAAAGGCAATATGGCTCCAGACAATATAATTTGGGGATCGTTGTTAAGTGCTTGTAGGATTCATAAAAATTTTGAACTAGGGGAAAGGGTTGCAAAAATTCTTCTGGAGTATGTCGCTGCTGATTCTGGAACATATATTCTTCTGTCTAATGTCTATGCTTCACTGGGTAAATTTAAGGAAGCAGCACAAGTGAGAGCAAAGTTGAGAGAAGAAGGTGTCCAAAAGGAACCAGGTTGCAGTTCGATTGAAGTGAAAAATGAGATCCATGAGTTCCTTTTGGGAGACATTAGACACCCTGAAAGGGAAACCAATATACATTAAACTGAAGGAGCTGGACATTATGTTGAAATCAGAAGATTATGCTCCAGCATGATGTCATCTCTCAAGATATTGAAGAACATGAGAAAAAGTGGGCCTTGAGCATACATAGCGAAAGGCTTGCAATATGCTATGGCTTGATCTCAGCAAACCATACACCACAATAAAGAGTTGTAAAAAACCTTCGAGTTTGCAATGACTGCCATTCAGTTATTAACCAAACAAATGCTATCATTATTATTATTATTATTATTATTATTATTATTATTATTATTATTATTTTGGTAAAATCACAAATTCCGAGCATCACAATTCAAACTAAAGTGTGTTTATATTGTATTCATTTAATAATAATTGTAATTTATAACAAACTAGTATTGTAAGAATTCCAACCATTTCCTCTTTCATCCTTTTATGTTTGAAAGAGGCCAGTTATATTAATTTATAAAATTAAGCGTATTGAGAGCATATTAGTATAAGGAGTGATTTACATGGCTATATATCTCTTAATATTAGCTTGAGCTCGTAAGTCGTGTATATGCCTGCGACAAGACTAATAAAAAATAAAGGGATGTTCAAAAAAACTTACAAATCCAAAATAATTGAAGTTGAGTCATGCTTCGTCCATGAATCTAGCAGTCGTAACAACTTTAAGTTTTCTCGATCTTCGTCTACAATAATTTTCTCTGATCATTAAGTGTAATAACAAGTTTCATAATGACTATAGAATACATAAATGTAAAGTCATTGAAAAAGAGGGTTTAGTCTATGATAATATTAATAAGAGTATTAGGCGTACAAGTTAAATTTATTATAATTAACATTCATAAATCATAACTCAATGAAATTATTTTAAGATCCTCCTCTTTTGTATTTACCAAAACGTTATTATGTATAATTTACTCGGTAACAAATCATTGTTTGTTTGACCAAACTTCTCAAATTAACTTATTTTGACAAAAGTACTTATTAAATATTTTTAGTGAGAAGGCAGGTTTATTGTTTGGCCGATAAATTTAAAAAATACTTTTGAAAAAAACAATTCAAAACCTCAAATTTCAAAAATCACAATTTACAAAAAATAAAAATATTTTTAAATAAGTGCTTTTGGGTAGAAAGTTACTATTTTTAGCTTAGAAAAACAGTTACTGCTACTCATAAACACTTATTTTCTCAAAAAATTTAGTCAAACACGCCATTTTTTTAACGTAAATATTTTTTAAAAATAATAATTATTTTTAATATACTAAAAATTGTGAAACAAATCTATATATTTCCAACAAATTTATAAAAACTCAATATTTAGTAAGAATAGCCCAAATTTGGATATTATCCACTCGAAAAAATAACAATAATAAAAAACTCATTTACAACCTACAAAGTTGTATTATTTTATTTATAAAAAATAAAACAATGTCGATTCAAACTATAATTTCCCTATACATATCGAAAGTTGTTGATGAATTAAATTCATATTTAAACCCATTTCGGGACGTGAATTTATCTCGGTAAAAAATATATCAAAGATTTTAAGATTTTTGAAGGTGGAATAAAACTACAATATTTGCAAAATATGCAACCTTCTATAAATATGTTAAAGTTTTTGGTGAACTTTAATATATTTAATTTTCTTCCATTTTCTTTAAATTTAGCGTGAATTTTATTTTCTCAATACCTTATCCTATTCGTAAGGATGATTTTAGTCAAAAAAACCATGCACTAAACTCGTAATTTTATGATTATACCTTTAATCAGCTTGTATTTCTATATATAAAGAATTATTATTTTACTAACTCGCAAAATTCGCAATTCCATAGATCTTAAGGATCGTTTGATTAATGATTTGGACAACTAATTCTGTATAAAATCTCGCATAAAATTATACAATAGCCACATAATATAGTATTAGATTATTAAATGTCTTATACATTGTTATATTTTGGAAAATAAATCATAAAACATCTCGCATCTCTCATTACTGTTAGTTCATTCAACACAAAATAAATATTCCACTAAATTAGTAGTAATGTTTTAAAATAATTTCAATATTTCTTTCTTTATATGATTTCTTCTAAAAGCGTTATTTTGATTGTTAAAATGAAAATAATTCAGAGTGTCTTAAATTCTTCCACCATTATTATTTTCCAAATAAGATTCATTGCAATTATTATATACGATATATCATATTATTATATATTTTATTATTAATAAATTATTTATTTTGTTATTATTACCTCATTACTATTATCTAGTGTTCTTATTAGATTTTTTTAGTTAAACTCTCAAATTATTTTTCTTTTGCATGTTTAAGTTAACCACGTAGAATATATCATTCTTTTAATATTACTTGTTAATCACAATTTAAACAAGGCGAGGCTTTGCATATTAATTTGAGATTAATGCACATAATTGAAGAAGATGACATATTAACCTATCGTGTGAATATTTGAGGGCGCACAAATTTTCAAAGTTTGAAGTAGAAAATTTATATTACAGAAACACTTTATATATTGATTTGCTCAGAATTTAGACAGCCTTTCTAAATGGGTTTCGAGTGTGCTAACAAATTTAAGGGTTGACAAAACATACAATCGCATTTGTTTTCATTAAAATTTAGACTTCTAATGCACATGAATGATTGTGACATATTGTCTGCAGATGCGAACATTGAATGATTAAGATTATTTATTTTTCATATCGATATATGCATTATTTCTTTATCTATAAACATACAATTCAAATGAAAAAATAATTATTAAATATTAAAAGATTATAAATTTAATAAAATAAAATAATTTTAAATTTAAAAAAACTAAAATATTTATGTCTGATAGTGGTGATGGTTGGTGCCGGTGGCTAGAAATGGTGGTGGTGATTTTGTGATTGTGGAGGTTGGTTGATATGATGATTGTGATGGTAAAGTTGGTTGGTAATAGTTGATGGAGCTTATAGTGGTATTCGAAGAATTTGTTGTTGTTAGTTATGACGGTAATGGTGGAGGTGATTAATGGTAGAATTTGGCTGAAATGATGGTAGTGATAGATAACGGCGGTGGAGGTAACAACAATGATAGTAATGCTGATAATAATGGTGACCGTAAAATATATGGTGATTATTTATGTATTGATAGTAGTTAGCGTTAGTCTTAGTTGTGATAATGAAAATGGTTGATAATAGAAGTGCGTAAATAACGATATTATTAGTGTGTGACGGTAGTATGGGCGTTACAATGACAAGCGCTTTCAAAAGTTTGGCCAAACACTAATTGTTGCTTAAAATTATTTTAAAATTTATTGATCAAACACAAACTACTTCTCGACAAAGTACTTTATTAGACAAATTACTTAAAAGCTATTTTCAAAACAAACTTATTTTAAGTTGGACCAAACATGATATAAATTAGCAGTCTAAATGGTTCACTAATAAAAATACCACACGAAGAGTGTATATATGAATAAATAAAAATAAGGAAAAAAACAAAAGAAACAATTTGTTTTGGAACAAATCTAAAAATGGTAAGGATTGTTAGCAGAAATTTGATAACAATAATTTTTATTAGTTTAATCATCGATTTAACATATTTATAAATCGATAATCGATAGATCAAATCGATAATATGTAAAAAAGGATTGAACTGACCACTAAGCACCTTTAATTCTTGTATCTTTATCTCTTCATTTCTCTCAATCTCACCTAGTCATATTGCAACATCACCATATACATTGTGTATAAATATGTATACATTATATATTATATATGTATATTTTTAAAATATACATTATTTATATATATTGTATATATTTTATAAATTAGATGATCGAATGTTTCAGATCAGTAATTAGCTCTTTCATCAACTACCAAGGTCTTCTTCGCCCAATTCCCTCTCAATTCTCTCTCTTACGCCAAAAGCCTTACAAAAATTTTCTTTGCGACTTTACTCTCACTTTAAGTCTTAAATTCCAACAAATGTTATTGTTATCCCTTTTTTTAAATAATTAATTATTGAGAAATTTTCAAAATTACATATTATAGAAAATAGCGATATTCTTTTAAAATTACACAAAATAGAGATTTTTACTTTTGTCTAGTTTTACATAAAGTTAGGCATATCGATGTCAAAATCTTAAAACCCTCCTTAATGTATGACACATCTGTTATACCAAAACGAGCCCAGTATTGCGTAATCCAATGTCGTTAAATTCAAACTCTTAATTTCTCCTATAATAACACTATTTAATATCTTCAATTAAGCCCCAAGCTTGCATATTTAATGGGGAGAAAATCTATCTCCATTTTGATCTCGGTTTGTTTTTTTACCATATTTAGAAAAATTAACGATTAATTGATATCCACAAAAACTTCAAAAAATTGCGAGATTTTGTGAGAAATTACTTTTGATAATAGTAATCTTGATACATATATATCTAAACTTAACTACCTAAATTCATAAATTGATAATTATCATGTGTTACATGTATCAAAACTCATCCATCAAATTAAAGCTATGTGTTTCACTGAAAATATTGATAATATTAAAAATAAATGTGTGATCAAAGTGTATAATCTGCAAAATTCTATAACATTATATGTTTTATAAAAATTGATACGATTGTCATGCATTAATAAATATGAAGGTAATTTAAATTTATAATTTATTAGAATCTTGATACATGGGCAACAAGCAATAGCAGGGCAAGATTCCCAAAACACAAAGCAAATATGGGTAATTATATTCATCTGTACTCACTTGAAATATTGATACATACTAATAACAATTTGTACAAATGTATTGACAACCATAAGCGATACATTGGTGCATTACAATTATGAAATTATCAAACAATCAGATGCGTACATGTATCAAAAACTCGGTTTCGTTACTAACATGTTTACAGGTCGTCTCGGACCTTCGATTGGTATTTATCTCCAAAATATTTGGAGATACACACTACCTAAACAAAGTTATGTGTTTCTTTGAAAAAAAAAAAAAGATTTGATATTGATACATGAATCCAAAATTGTCTTTTGAAAAAAAAAACTCTTTCTTTCTCATCCATCGTTTATCATACATTTGTTCTTTTTTACAAGTTGATTCACTAGGAATAACGAGAAAGAAGAAACTCCATTATTTCTCAATTGTTTTTTTAAAAAATTTTT
The DNA here is from genome assembly GCA_018107945.1 of Datura stramonium. Lineage (NCBI taxonomy): Eukaryota > Viridiplantae > Streptophyta > Magnoliopsida > Solanales > Solanaceae > Datura > Datura stramonium. The sequence goes on from JACEIK010002983.1 coordinate 49,590, forward strand.
TTGCAAATTTTTAAAAAAGAATGTACGTGAAATCGTAGGAAAGTAGCGGAGTCGAGGTTTAATTCAACGGGTTTGACTTTTTGAGTTTCTAATCTTCTCAAAAAGTCGAAATGAAGAAAGAGCTATTTTAAAATTTTGCTTTGATTTCTTCGACGTGGTGACCTTACTTTGATACCAAGGTTTATCTTCACCAGATTCTGACTTTGCCGGTAGTCCTAACTACTCCACCACTTTGGGTTAGTCTTCTAGAAGATAATTCATAAGGAAGATTATACCTTGATAAAAACTCTAAATTTTTAAGATGTTAGAAAAGATGTATGAAAGAGATAAGTGAAAGACACAACAAAAAGGGTAAAGACTTGCACAGAATCACGAGAATAATGGAGGATCTTGAGAGAGAAAAACGGATATGAAAATCGTGAGAGAAAAAATTGGAGGAAAATATTAGAAGGATTACGAAGATGGAAGCAGTGTTTTATTGAAGCAAAATATGGGTATTAGGATTAGAGAAGCGAGGTAAATGTTGATACATGGTAACCACATTGTTACACCAGTAAATTCTTAACATGTAGATGGCCTATTCGCATGTTGGTTAAGAGTTTTTAGAATGTCATACATGCTAGAAAAGGCCGAGGAAAGATCGGACAAGCGGCAAGTCGGTGTGTCGCAAGGCAAAATGCGACTTATAAATCGCATTCCAGTAATGCGACTTATAAATGCGCGTTCCGTAGATGCGACATAGGTCTCAGCTATATAGTCCCTCCCGCTTCGGTTTTAAAGTCACATTTCATATAATTTCCAGTAGGGTGAGGGAAAGCTTGAGGGGACGGGGTTTCTTGATAATTTTCTTCGGTCTGTAGTCAAACACGGTTCAAACTTGAATTAATCTCAAATGCAGAGTATTTAGCGACAGGAGCATTCCTACGGATTTAGTTTCGTGAAATTCGACGGCAAATCGTCGTGCTACGAGCTAAGGTAATTGGAATTTCTCAAAATTACTTTCAATATACTCCTAGCCTTAAAATGGTATTTCTCTTACCGGACTTTTCGAGAAATAGCGAGTTTTAAACCGTTTTTGATAAGCCAAAATTTAGGCTATATATATGTCAGAAAGTGATGTTTTTTTGGAATATTAGTGTATTTAGTTCTAATTGATATATATATGAATACGGTTAGGAGAAATAGCAAAAAAATCTTGGCAGACTCGCGGTTAATTCGGAAAACCGAAGCGAAGGTATGTAAAGCTAATTCTTGACAAGTTAGCGATCCGATCACCAGTCGTAGCGTGAAATATGAAGAAAGAATTTAAAGTCAAGAATTGAGTCAGGTACTTGGGTTAGCAAGCGTGTTTTGAATTTAAGCAAGCATGTTTATAATGTTATGATATATAATTCCAAAATAAAGTTAGTAAAAGCGATATGAGATAGTCGAGATGATATCTCGGTTCCGGTATAGTCGAGGCAGTCGAGATAATATCTCGAATGCAGTATAGCGAGCAGTCAGATAATAACTCGGATACGGTATAGCCGGACGGTCGGATAATAAATTCGGTATGAGAATCGGTATAACAAGAAAAGAGTTCGAATGAAATCAGTCAGATAGTATTTTTCGGTTTAAACATGTTTGCTATATGTGATTATTGATTGTTGAGACTTGTTTGTGTTATGAGGCACCCTTTGGCGTCCTGTAGCCCACTGGGTTAGTAACTATGTCGACCCAGTGATTGGGGATACGTCACTCTGAGGTAGCATCACGTCCATGATAGGACGAAGATGGGATAATGTACTTTCATGTCAGGCGTCGGCATAACGGTACAATTTACACGGTATGCGCTTGCGCCCCGGGGGGGCAATTACGAGATACGAACACGATTCTGATTTCACGAGTTTATAGTACGAGTCCTCTACAGGCTCGACACGGTGTTATATCGAGAGCCATGCTTGGGGAACCCGGGGTGGGGCAAGGTGCTCGTAGTTAGCAGATCGGTGGAGTGACTTATTTTTGGATGATTTTGACGGTAGGGGTATTAGATTGTTTGTTGGTTGGCAGCATAGCCAGGCTTATGGCTGGTATTGGTCCTTACTTGTTATATATAAGTATATATATGTTATTTATTAGCTAATAGACAACGGATAAGCCGCGTGGACGGTATATTCGCTGCTTATTCTCGTGCGAGAAAAACTTGTTTTAGATATATTTTAACATTGAGTTTCTAGTATGTTGTTTATATTGATTATGATCGGTTGCTTTGCATACTGGTACATTAATCTTGGCCTTCGTTAGTATTTGTATTACCTGCCCAGGTACTCATGGCGGATCGATCCCTCGTGATTAGTAGGCTCGTAGTCGTCAAGCTCCCTGTCATCGGAGCTTGATATTCGAGTGTAGTTCATTTTCTTTTGTTGTATAGTACGGGTAGATTGGGGCCTGTCCCAGGCCATCTTATCGATGCATTAGAGAACTGCGGTGTGTATATATATCTCATATGAGTTAAGATTTATGTAGGTCGTGGGGTCGTCGTTTATTTAGGCATTTAGTGTTGTTGATTTTGTTGGGCGTGTGGGGAGTAGGTATTCGGATAGTAGTGGTGACCTTCTTGGTCCGTAGATATTAAAGTATTAATTACTTTGAGTTAGAGATAAGCCCAACTGACATGGTGGCCTTGTCGGCCGCATGAGTTTCCCTTTATGAGTGTGTTCTGGTTGGGCGATGTTGGGACGGTGGTATAGGCTCGATCAAATGAAAGTATATTCTGGCCGTTACTTAGATTGATTTAAATAGATACGAGTTGAGCAGTAGGCGACCAGAGATGTCTTGGAGCCATGGGTCCTAGGTTGAGTTACAGTAGACGGCAGTGCGGAGTCATACGAGGCGGGGCAAACAACTTAGTACAACGAGACAACACTTCTTCTATTTCTTTCTCGATGATGTCAAATGATGCAGACAATTCCGTGAAACTCTTTCATTTCATAGAAGTTCATTCTTATTCTTACGAAGCAAATGCATTAGGCTCAATCCTAATTCCAAAAGTAAGGCCACGAGTTAGGATGTTGACACCCATATTGTAGGGTAGGCGGAATTTCAAACAGCAGACCATAACTAATAATAAATAATAAATTACATATTTGGAGGAAGGAAAATAAATGTGCGGATTTTCTTGTGAACAAAAAGGAGATTATAAAGCAGGTTATTAATCTACAGGAAGGCGCGCTCAAAAATATGGAATTTATTCTCTTAGCAGACTCCAGTCAGTCAAATGCTCGAAAATGAAGAGGATAATAATTTGATCTAATATCTTCCTTACCCTATGAATGGGAAAAACCTTTGACTCAAAATCACGGGTGAAATGTGAACATTCATCATTAAAGAAAAATTATATTTCAAAAGAGTAATCTCTCCATTTTGACCTTCTGCGAAACCACATAGCTTTACGCTGGTTAAACACAGACAGACAGTACGTTATAGAAATGAAAGACTGAGATACACCAAGGATAAAATTTTCAGTAATCTAAGATGTAAAATAAGGAAACTATTACAAATTAAGTTTCAGATACCAAAGAGTATACCCAAAATAGCAGCACATATTTCTGGAGAAATAGCTGCCAAAATAGTTTCATAACAACATAAGAACATAAACTTGACACCTTCTGATTTCGGGGATTAATTGATTACGCTTTGGTCTTTCTAGAAGCCAACTGAGTCTCCGGCTGCATCACAATGAGAATGTTTTAGGCAAATTTACAAACATATTTCGGCAAAGACAAAGAACGGGTATGCAGATGACAAAAGAAAACAACTATATGCAAGCCAATAAAATAAACATCAAAAAAGGAGAAGTTTTCTCCTTCTTGACGGACTCTTCCTTCTCAGACAATACCAACTCAATATGGCAGGAATTGAGACATATAGGCTGCAAAAGGTCAGTTAGAATTGAGATATCACTGATACAACAAGATGAAGTAAGAAAATAGAAGAACTTACGGTTTATTCTTCCATGTCACTCAGTATGTGCGAGCGCCTCTGTTTGAGCTTGATTTACTTGGATGTGAGATATGAAAAGTGAATCAACATCCAAGCCTTTCACCTAAATAAGTTCAAACAGAGTTACAGACAACATAAAATCAGTTCAAGGACCCATAGAATAATCAAAGAAGAAGCTGTGCATATCCTTTCTACGAAAAATATAGCATAATCTGATATTACCTCAGCATTGCTCTGGCATTCTTGGTAAATCCAGAATAAACCCTGCAGATTTGACAGGCCAGCGTCCTTGAAGCCATTTGAATGCCTATTCTTTGCCTGAGCAGTACGATACCCCACGACAAAGCGTGTGAGGAATTGTAAGCTTGTTTGTAGGCAAGAACATCCTCAGATATCTCTTGGCACTTGTCCAATGGCATCTTCCTAAGTGCATGGGCTGTCTCTCGTGTATTCTGTAAGTAGGTAATCCACACATTTTAGGAACACCTTCCAGTGCAAGACAATAGTCAAGCTAGCTAAATTGCAACTGAAATGTGCCCCTCAAAATTCAATCATACATTGTTTGGCATTCACTAGTTGCAGCAAACTAAGGTTGCCCTTTTATATCAGCAGGAGACTTATAGGCATCTATTATGATCAAACACCAAGTATTTTATTCAATCTTTGAATCAATTGTTACCATCAAGCTGACACTGCTTGGAACCAAAAATTTCAAACTTGTACATCTTTTATTCATCCATAACGGTGATTGCTCCATACTCATCTAGACATACTAGGCAAAATAGAATCCAAACTTGCCAGTAATATTTTAATCATGCACGCTTGCTCAAATCATCCACTTAAGGTACAGCCCATCAACGTTACTATACACTGCTGTCGTTGGATGAAGGAGATTCAGTTTGTATAAATAATTGTTACTTATTGAAAGAAAAATATTGTTTTGAAAGCACCAATTTTACAATACAACATGTAAGAATTATTAAAAGGTCGAGCATTTGACGATGAGATGAAAAATTTGTACCTTGAAATGAACTCTGAGGCTTGAACCCCTAGATTTTGCAAGCTAGATATACAAGAACACGAACCAAACTCAAATTATATTCAAAAATAAAACAAATAAAATAGATAAAGCAACGTCATATAACACAGTTCTACAAATGAGAGAGATAATAGCTCGAAAATTGTATACCGTCATCAAATGAGGGCACTCACAGCATTTGGAGTTCTGAAGTTGCTCCGGTTCCCTCGAATGGCGCTTTCACCTGCATTAACAAAAGTTTCAGCAATCGTGCTTTAGGTTCATGACAGACTGATTGTGGCGAATTTGTTTGTAGCTTTACCGTGGCTGGCGTGCGCTGTTGCACTCCCCCTCCGGCCGCTACCTCGGTCCCGCTATTGTTCAGCAAAAGAGGATTTTCAAAAATGACCAGGAGCTTTAAATCTTCAGGTGAGCCGATGTCATCCAACTTTGATATGACTCCCAAGTGTTGTTTTGGACTGTTTTGTTGTTCCTTTGCGACAAATTACCTTAACAAATACTATACATTGTTATTATTATTATTGCTTGCTTTGACGGAAATACAAATTCCGAGCATCACAATTCAAACTAAAAGTGTGTTTATATTGTATTCATTTAATAATAATTGTAATTTATAACAAATTAGTATTGTTAGAAATTCCAACCATTTCCTCTTTCATCCTTTTAATTTTGAAAGATAATGATTATATTAATTTATAAAATAAGCATATTGAGAGCATATTAGTATAAGAGTGATTCACATGGCTATCTATATATATTAATATTAGCTTGAGCTCGTAAGTCATTAATATATGCTGCATTCAAGACTAATAAAGAAAATAAGGGATGTTCAAAAACTTACAAGTCAAAATAATTGAGATTGAATCATGCTTAAATCAATAAATCTGTGATCGGTTCTAGAATCATTTCTCGATCATTAAGTGTAACAACTTTAAGTTTCATAACGACTATGAATATAAATATAAGTCATTGAAAAGAGGTTTAGTCACTGAAGTAATAGTCATAAAATATTGGCGTCACAAGTTAAATTTATTACTGCTTCTTCTTATTCATAAATCATAATTCAACGAAATTATTTTAGATTGATTCTCAGCTCTTTTTGTATTTACACCAAACCTTATTATGTATAATTTACTCGGCAACAAATTATTAGAATGTTTGGCCAAACCTCAAATTAACAATACGACAAAAGCGATTAAAAAAATCTTTTTAGTGAGAAGCGGTTGTGTTGGCCAATAAATTTAAAAGCACTTTATAGCAACAATTAGTGCTTGACCAAACTTTTGAAAAATGCTTCTAGTATTTTTAGCATCTTTCAATATAAGTCTTTTGAGGAAGCTACTTTTTTAAACTACGAAAAGCAGGTTTACCAGCTGTTTCTGCATGTTTATTTTTGCCAGTTTGTTGGCTGCTTTTTGTTTTTTCTTATACAATATTTTTTTAAATAATTTTCTTTTAGCATATAAAATTTAGTAGAAACAATTTCATATATTTCAACAAATTTAACAAAACTCAATATTAGTAAGAATAGCCAATTTGGATATTATCCTCGAAAAATAATAATAATAAAATCTCAAACTATTTTTTTTTTTTGCATATTTAAGTTAACCACGTAGAATATATCATTTTTAATAATGCACTTAGTATCCACAATTTCAACAAAATTTGAGGCTTTACTATTGTTGAGATGCTTACACATAATTGAAAAGATGACATAATAACCTATCACATAATGAATATTTGAGGACGCTGTTTTAGTTTAGAAAATATATATTAGAAGCACTTTATATGTTCGATTGCTCAGAATTTGGACAACTCGTAGTTTTAGTGTGCTAACAAATTTAAGGGTTGGCAAAACATACAATCACATTTGTTTTCATTAAAATTTAGACTTAGTCTAAATGCACATGAATGATTATGATGTTGTACCAGATGCGGGCGTTGAATAGTGGGTATTTATTTTCCGCTGCTCGGTATATGCATAATTTCTTTATACTATAAACATAATAACATACAATTCAAATGAAAAAATAATTGTCAAATATTAAAAAAATTATAAATTTAATAAAATAAATTAATTTTTTAATTTAAAAAATAAAATGTTTATGTAAAGATAGTGGTGATGGTTGATGCAGGTGGTAGAAATGGTGGTGGTGATTTTTTGTGATTGTGGAGGTTGGTTGATATGATGATTGTGATGGTAAAGTTGGTTGATATTAATAGTTGATGTGGTGATCGGGAATTTGTTGTTAGTTACGGTAATGGTGGTGATTAATGGTAGAAATTTGGCACAATGAAATATGGTGATTGCATATGTATTATTGGTATTGATGATAGTACTTAATTGTGATAATGAAATGATTGATAATAGAAATTGCTTTATTACATAATATTAGTGTGGGACAACAGTATGAGACGTTACAATGATATTAAGATATAAGTATACCCAACAATGATGGATACCGTAGGGACTGACATTAGCAGTGGTTGTCAGTGATAGAGTATTAAAAATAATTCAGTGGTTGGTCATGCAGTAATACCATAGCAGACTATATGTATTATAATTAGTATATTAATCAAACAATTTAACACACGAACTTGTGGTTGAGTTCTACAAATTCCGTATGCTCTTTGTATCCTGTAGCTCAATTTTTTTGCAGTAAGGAGTTTAGCGACGTTTGTTTTCCCTCAAACCACCGGTCTCGTTTGGATAAGCTCCTTCATGCTACAGGCACCGCCACGCGTCACCACCTGTTTCTCCGCCATACTTGAACTCAAACCCCGGCAGTTTGCAAGATAGAAAACAGCTTCTCTTCAAGTTACAGAAATGCAAAAGCATTCAACACGCTACTCCAATTCATGCTCATATCATCAAGAACGGCAGTCCCAATGACCCATTTATTCTATTCGAGCTTCTTCGCATTTTGTTCGAATGCTGCTCCGTGAATATGCTTCCAGATCTTCCGGCGAACTCCGGACCCGAACGTATTTCTCTACACTGCTTTTATTGACGTGCTTGTCTCTTCCAGGGTATTCTTCTCTGATTCTATCAAGAACTTATTTTCAAATGGTTAGATTTCCTTTTACCTGATAATTATGATACATTGATCTGAAACATGTGTAGAATGTGCATTTCTGATTTCTAAAAAACATTGAACAATCTTATATGAGATCTGAAACCAGAGTTGTGGAGTCAGGTTAGATTATGTGAGGCTAAACTCAGTGGAACTTTGTGAAGGAAATGCAGGGTTGGCATTTGAGGATATTAAATGACCACAAGAGATGTTATTTGCCTCCACGGTTTTGATATCGTGTTATTTTGATCGCTAGATTAGTGAGTAAGCAATGGATTAATTTCGCCTGGTTTCACCAAGGATAATGTTTGCTGGACAGCTATGATTGATGGTTGTTCAAAAATAAAGTGAAATAGATTTGCATTGGAGTTATTCAGAGAAATGCAGATGGCGGGCGTAAGCCTAATGAAGTTACTATTGTTTGTGTTCTATCTGCGCGTGTGCGCAGTTGGGAGCTCTAGAGCTTGGTAAATGGTTCCATTCGTATGTGGAGAAGTACAGCATTGAAGTTAATCATATAGTTGGCTCAGCTTTGGTAAATATATAAGTAAAAGATTGTGGAATATTGATAGGCAGCTAGCCTTTTTTAAAGACTTGAAAGCTAGAGATGTGACCTTATAATTCTATGATTGTAGGGTATGCATTGAATGGGAAAATTACAGAGGCTATCAAAATATTCAAGAGAATGATACGTGAAGGAATTAAACCTACCAGTATTACCTTTTCTGGTGTTCTGAATGCGTGCAGTCATGGCGGGTTAGTGGACGTTGGATTTGACATCTTTGAGAGTATGGAAACTGAATAGATCATTTAACGAATTGAACATTATGGATGTATAGTTGATCTTCTTGGTGGTGTAGGGCGTCTTCAGGAGGCTTATGATTTTATGCAAAAGGCAATATCGCTCCAGACAATATAATTTGGGGATCGTTGTTAAGTGCTTGTAGGATTCATAAAAATTTTGAACTAGGGGAAAGGGTTGCAAAAATTCTGCTGGAGTATGGTGCTGCTGATTCTACGACATATATTCTTCTGTCTAATGTCTATGCTTCACTGGGTAAAGTTCAGGAAGCAGCACAAGTGAGTAAAGTTGAGAGAAGAAAGGTGTCCAAAAGGAACCAGGTTGCAGTTAGGTTGATGAAAAATAGAGATCATAAAGTTCCTTTTGGGAGACATTGGAGCACCCCTGAAAGGAAGCAATATACATTAAACTGAAGGAGCTGGACGATATGTTGAAATCAGAAGATTATGCTCCAGCAACTGATGTCATCTCTCAAGATATTGAAGAACATGAGAAAAAGTGGGCCTTGAGCATACATAGCGAAAGGCTTGCAATATGCTATGGCTTGATCTCAACCAAACCATGCACCACAATAAGAGTTGTAAAAAACCTTCTAGTTTGCAATGACTGCCATTCAGTTATTAAGCTTATATCTAAGATTACACGACGAAAAATTGTTGTTAGAGATCGGGAATGAGTTTCACCATTTTGATAATGGTGTTTGTTCTTGTGGTGACTACTGGTAAACATAACATTTTTTTATATGTACATGCTTGATACAATGATGCTATAGTAATGTAGATAATGTCCACATTTTCAGCCTATTTCAGGATTAATCCTTGCAGGCAGAGCGTAATAGTGGAAGCTGTAATTGCTAAGGTTATTGGTTTAAAAATTCAATCTTAAAGTGAGTAAGTTGAGCATAATACAGAGCTTGCAAAAAGTTTTTAAAAGAGTATCACTGTGCTGCATTAGAGAGATGGCTAAGAGATTAGCATGAAGAATTTTATGTTACAGCACTGCTCAGTTACTGACAAATGGAATTAAAACATTTAATCGTTTCTCAGTTACTCTTTTTACTTAAAGGGGCTTATTTTCTGCCTGCTTACCAGCGCCTAGGCTGGGCGAGGTGACTGAGTCAAAATTATGCAAATAATCCGGTGTCAAAGGAACAAAAGTACATATACCATGAAAGAAAGTAGTTCAGAATTCATACTTATATCATGACTAAGTATTTTTTACTTGCATTTGGTGGCTTCTTCCTTTGTATGTTGTATCAAGATATGTGTGTAATGGCTTTGTTAGCATTCTCACTGCAAATATGATACATGCCACGCTGAGTTCATTTTGATATAGTATCAAGGGTGGAATAAGCTTGTTTGGGGCATCACCAAAGCATGCAAGGATATTGAGTTAATGTTTGTCGTGAAGTGGATTTTTTGGTTGAAACATGAGAGTGACTATTTCATGATGTGGTTGAATTTAAACAAGCTTGTTTAAATGCATGTGCACCTTACTTTGCCATTGCTAAAACAGTTCAAATAATACTTTATGTATATGCTTCTTGATTGGACTCTGTTTTCCTTTATGTAATAAGAAAGAGTTTGATTTGAGAATGCTTCCAGATAGCTCCTTTATCATTTCCTTATTGAATTTAGCTTCACTTCAAACCCACCTTAGCATATGCTGTTGTCCCTATTGAGTTATATAGCTGTTGGGTGTAGTTAGTACACATTTTCAAAAGGGTTTATAAATTGTCTTAGAGGTTAATTACTCAACGCATTGTTTTAAGGTTTGTGGCTGAATGTTCACATTCTTTCATATGGTATCAGATACTCTATTCTCACATCCACAAGTTAAATGTGAACCTCAAAATTAGGTTTCATACATGTGGGAGGGTGTTGGGGTATATAGTTGTCACACTTGAATTCCTTAGGGTTTCAAAATGCTTGTAAGGTTTTTCTCTTGTTGATTGCTCAAATTCTTCTGGTCTCCTAGGTGTGCTAAGAAGAGTAAGAATAGGTGATCTGTCCATCTCTGTTTTCTTGACATTGTACTTGCTGTATGATTGTATGCTGAAATTTTGCATTATCAGTGCTTCTGATGGTTTGCAAATATATTAGAGGAGAGGAGTACTTAGACATTTGACCTACATGCACATCTTTCTTCTAGTATTTTATCTGCAACTATCTCTGAGGATCCTTGATATCTATTTATCCGTTTCTTTGGTTCCATCATTTGTAAGTTTGCTGATCACAAAATTGTAAACCTTGTCACACACCATGAAAGTCGGGCAATCTTGCTTGAAGGTAAAGCTGTTTGACATGTGTGATAATGACAACTTATCCTGCTTTTCATTTCATTTCATCAATTAGTAAGATCTTTTAGCCATATCATTTAGAAAGATGAACAATTGAGCATAATCAGTATCGACTTTTAGTTAGCTAGTTCCCATGCAATTTAATCTGCTAATTAAAGCCTTTAGCCACAAATCCTTTTGGCTAGTCACATAGCTATATGGAATGTTGTGTATTGCTATGTTAGAGTTCAAATTTGTTCATACTACATATTAAAATTCTTTTATAACATGATGTATTCAAGGCATTGTTTGCAAAGTTATGGTGGAATTTTGAAGCTTCGTCATCTGGAGCACTTTCATGGCAAACAAATATTGCAAAAAATTGCATCCTGTCGTTGTGCCATTGTAAAGAGGATCTCATGTGTGGAAAAAGATGTTGGAAGTAAAGATTTAATCGAGCATGAAATTTAATTTGGTGGGAGATTCTCATGTGGTTTGACAATTGGATCTCAGTTGGTGCTTTATACTTTGTGATGATTCTGAAAATTTCAGGTTGATGAGCAAAATGTGCCATCATTAGGTGAAGCCGGAAACTGGAATAATGATCTTATTCAACAATTTTTCCCTACTAAGCACATTGTCAATAATATTTCCATCTGTTATCCTGAAAATGGTGGAGATAAGACATGCTAATGGGAAGTTTTCTGTAAGTAGTGCATGAGATTATATAAGCAAAGTACTCAGTGATGTTAATAAGTATATTTGGGTGCCATTCAAATATCATTTCATGTGAAGGCCTGGAAATTTAAGTTGTGGGTAACATGATGCAATTCACAAAATGGGATTTCCAGCTGGCCTACAAGTTTTGGTATTGCAGAACTAAATCGGAGACAATGCAGCCTCTGTTCTTCACAACTTCTTTTGCTAACTAAAGTTGAAATATTTCTCAAATTTTGCAGGTGTTTGAATGCTGGACTGTCACCTTCAAGGCTTCAACAAGCGATACTTCAAACTTGTTTCGAGATTGAAACCTTTTTCAACTATTGCATCAATCATATGTGGGAGCTGTGTAAGAGAAGAAATATAAGAAAGAATGGAGGCAAAGTTTCATTTAAAGCAGTTCAGCAAGTATCTGTACTCTGCACCTATTTAGGTTACTTTTGCGATTTCCTCAAGTCAAGCATTGTTCCCACCTATTGGCCCGATCTCTTGATATGTATGTAGCACGAACCGTATGTTCCTCGGATAAAATACACAAAGGTGTGCTGGAATTTTCCTCCAACAGGGTGGTACAAATGCAATACAGATGGGCATATTGAGGTAATCCAGGTATGATCAGTTCGTTTGCACTTGTATTCGGAGCCCAGATAGTAATATTGTTCATGCTGAAGCAGAAGCAGTATTCCATATGTTCCTAGAAACCGAATTGATGTTGCTGAAAAATATTGTGGAAGGAAAGTGGTCTACTATATGCAGCATTGCACATATGTTAAGAGTCGAAAAAATTTATAAATTATTTTTAGTGGATAGGCAAATATGTAAAAGGCAAATTCCTTGGGTTAATGAAAAGAAAGGTACAGTTTTCAGTTCCGATTTCAATGTTTATCATTTCTTAGTCATCACTCTTTTAAAAAGAATGTATACAAAAGTTGCTGTATGAGACTATCTTTATGCTTCACTATCTAACGTTTTCTCCATTAATGCTTAAACATAAAACATTGAGATTCTTATATAAATATAATTTTTAAAAATTATTTTAATTATATTTTATACAATTTTTATTTTCTAAAAATATCTATTCTAATACACAAAATTTCATAAAACACTCCATTTTTTTCTTTAGAATTTAAAAATCTTATCTTCTCCATATTTGGTCTTTCAAAAGTACCAAGAATCTCTCTTCTCCATATATGTTTTTCAGAATTCCTCCCTCTTCTCATTTTTATTTATTTATTTCTCAAGAATCCATCTCTTCTCTATTTTTGTTTTCCCAAAAATCTCTCTGCCATCACTATTATATATTTTAGAAACTCAATATTAATTGAAATTGATATATAGTATACAATATATAAATAATATATGTATACTGTATTTGTTTCTTCAATATATCTAATGTATGAATGCAATAATTGTATGCTCAAATATAAATATATATAAATAATAAATAATATTTGCTATATAATATACATAAGAATAATATTATATATAGTATATAATAGTTAATATACAACACGTAATATTATATAAGATATATATTTGTATATTATGAATATAAATATATATAAATAACATATAATACTTGTATATAATATACATAAAATAATATTATATAGTACATATTAGTTAATAAATAACAAATAATTTATATAAGATATATATTGTACATTAATGGGTAAGAATAAATAATTAATAAGGAATAATTTTATTAAATATTAAATATTTTTCATATTTGGTCTACTTAAATTATGGAAGCAATTATGAGTTATCTTATTTATAGGAGCAATATCATATTTAAAATATTTATTCTTTACTCATTTATAAAGTATATACTATATATTATGTAATTTTAAAAATAATTGTAACTTTTTATAATTATCATTTAATTATAAATTATCATAAAAGAAAATCTTTATTTATTTTTGAAAACTAATTTTACATATTCTCTTAAATATTCAAAATTTTCAATTATCAAACTTGCTAAATCAAGACTAACAAAGATATATATATATATATTGTGCCAAAATATTATTGATTTTATCATTTAAGAGATTTGATTGTTTGATTAACATATATATATTATTATTATTTTGATGGGTTAGCTGTTGCCTTTTTGGAGTTTTAAAATATAGGTAGCTATAATGTCGTAAAAAGAAATGACACGATAATTAAAGTTAGGATAGAAGTAAGGCATGTGGGTCATTTAACACAAACTATTGCTTTTGGTTCAAGGGTGTATTTTGTACGAAGAAAAATATTATTTAAAATAAAACCCACTTGGTTATTGAAATATTCAATTAAAAAATTAAAAATATTTTTAAAAAATATTCGTATATAATTTAGATAAATATTATGTGAGATAAATAGTGAGCGAGGTGTGTGGAATGATGGATGGGGTATAAGTAGAGGAGTGAAGATAGTGTGCGGAGGATGAAAAGAACAAAAGTGTAATACTACTCGTGAAATTTATTAGAGAATTTTCAGAAATATCCCAACCTAACATAAATATTATACCATGCAGCCCAATACATAAACATAAACGTAAAAACTAATTTGATATAAAAATATTTTTAAATTATACGAAATTGAAAAAAAAGAATATTATTGATAAATATAAAATAAATCAAATAATTTAAATTAAAAATAGTCAATAAATATAATAGTAAGATATTTTATTTCAAAAGATACTGCCAATAATTTTCCTAACATATTTTCCTTAAAGAAAATTATTTTCTAAAATTATTTTCAAAAAAGTGTGGACCAGACATTGAAAATCCGGACCGAACACACCCTAAAGCGTTGGAATCTCCGAAATCAATTGCCAAAAGCTTCCATCAAAGGACAGTAGGCACCGCGCGTCTCATCTCTCTGTAAAAACTAAAAAAAACCATTGAAGACAGAGCGTTGAAGAGAGGTCCAAGGAGAGAAAAATGTCAACATCTGCAGCGTCAGTAGAACTTGGGAAGATGTTCCCTCCGGGAAGCCTCATGTCAGACTCCCTCCGCCGCATGGTGTTCCTCCAAGCCTGACAAACGTATTATTCTCATTGGTAATATTACTCATCTTTTTTTCTCTCTCTCTTTAAATCTGCTCTGTCAAGATTCTTTTTCTTTTGCTAGTCTATGGGTCTTGCCTGAGAAATGGTTATCAGATCCACACTTTTGCCTATTTTGTTGGAGTGGGATTTTGTGAATGATAAGTTTTTTCCTTTGTTGGGTTTCCCATAGGGGTAATTATCGCTATATTTGGTGTTCACTCCCTAAGTTCTTTCTTTGATTACTTCATATTGTTTTTGCCCCCCAAATCGCATATCAGATCATCTTTTTCCCATTTTAGTGGAGTTGAATTTTGTACATTGTTGTTTATTTCTCTGTTTTGGTTTGATTCTCGGGTTCTGGGAGGAGGGAGTTTGTTCAAACTTGGAAACAAGACGAAAGTTATGGAATTTAGGCGATTTTCGTGGTTTAGAAGATGAGGTCAGATCTTGAGACATTGAAGAAAGTTTAAAATCTCTGCTTGCAAAGGTTGCGCTATGTTAAATTTTATTAAGTGAAGTTGCGATGGAAGAGTAAAATTGCTTGTCTTTATGGGGAGAAGAAGATTCCTGAATCATGGGGTGGAAGAGTTTGAAGTCTGTGTTAATATTCTTGTGATAACTGAGAAATTCTCCGTGAGTTAGTTGGCTTTACCCCAGTTGGCCCATTGGTTGAAGACCTGCCCTCTTACCCAGCCCCCGCTAAAATACCAGGCTCTTGTTAGTGACAGTGTTCGAATTTCTGATGTGCGCCTTATCTATTGTTTTTTAATCAGGTAAATAAGATTTCATTAATAAACAACGGGCGCCTTATCTATACCCTCCTGCTTTGTGACTTTGCGAGGAGATCTGTGTTTTGGGAACAGTCGCCTGGGCTGGTCACTGCGACCCCCCTTTGTGAGGAAGCTGCTCTCAAAGTTGTACGGCTATGTCCTTAGCACTTAACCGAGGCTCCTGGGGGCACATTTGAATTAATATCTGTGACTGAAAGTCTTCTGTTTTATTTTTAAAACAAGTTGACATTAGCTCTGAGAACTTTTAGTACTCGTACTACATCTGGGTCAGATATTTTGCCGCCCGACTAATGGGTGTGTCAGACGTTGAGAAGTTTCAAAGATTGATTATGAATATTGGGGAAGTAGACTAGAAAATCAGAAGTCAAGAAAACATTATGATATTGAGAGGCACCAGGAAAATAATAAATTTGATATGAGAAGAAGTGAATAATGGTATGCTTTGCCTTGTTTGCTATAGAAGCTTCAGCTTGAAGATGTACTGCCTCCTTTTGCAACATTTCTAGAATTGGCTTGAAGTAAGTCAAATGGATGATCTTGGTGGAAGAATGAATGTCTGTGAAAATAAAGAGAATTCAGTATCTCAAAGACTCAAACTCATATTAGCAAGTGTAACTTAGGCATTAACTCTTACTGCATGTCCATGATTATTCTTATCGTTAATATGTTTTATTTCTTATGTTGCATTTTGGCTTTCACGTCTAAACAAATAATTTGCAAAGTCTAGCTACAATAGTATTCCTTAAAAGGAGTGATGAGTCAACCAAACTTTCAGAAAACAAGTTGCAGCGGACTCTTCATTTGCTGCTTGAACCCGTGTCGTCACGACACTGGTGTAAGTTTTCCATAGAATATCTCTCAAAATTTAGGATATCTTTGTAAGCTCTATTTGTATAATTTTGATTTTTAGCCAAATCCCATACTGTATCCATACCTAGATCTGTATCAGATGCTAAAATTTAAATTTTGCGAATCCACCACCATGTATCCGCTCACCCGAGTCCGAGAAAACTTAGTTTTCAAGATAAAATAGGGATTCTGTCCGGGAATCCTTTTCTTGTCTATTGCGATGGATAGTTTGTTAACAATCCACGTGCTTTTATGTTGCCCTTGTTACGCTACAAGACAATGAAAGTTAAGATCAAGTGTACTAAACACTGGAAGTGATTTCGTTTTTGGCTTGTTGGTTTTCTATAATATTGGGTAAAATAGCAGTACTCTTATCGGGTAAGACACTCTCTATATGCATATATTCCATGGTGTTTTTCTTCTTTTTGAATCTCTTTTTGTAACAAGCTACTGTTCATTCAATCCTTGCATTGCTAAACCAGGAGTTTCATGCTGGTCTGGATGCAGACTTGATTTAATTCTCGTAGGGCGGATGTGTAGGTGGTTGAAAGTTCTTGCCGAGGATTTTTATTTGGGTTAGGAGCTAATTTTTTCTTAATGAGTTGTACCAATGTAGTTTTCCTAATTGACTTGTATTTATTTCCTGCAATTGTGTTTTAATAATATTGCTCTAGTTTCATAGACCAAACAATGTCATCCATGTGCTCAATCTGAATTCATATGGACTTGTATGTCGAATTATGAATGGTTTTTCTCTTGGTTTTCAGATTTTCGTGATAGATAGATCTATCAACTTTCCTTCTCTCTCTAAACTATTGCAGTATTAAGATCTCTAAAAACTAGAAAATCATTGCAGGCCCACCTGGAATCAGGAAAGGAACTCAATCTCCTATCATTAAAGATGAGTATTGCTTGTGTCATTTAGCTTACGGGGATATGCTGAGAGCTGCTGTTGCAGCCAAAACTCCTTTTGGGCATTAAGGCGAAGGAGGCCATGGATAAGGTCATAATAGGTGTTTCTTTTAGTTACTGTTATGGCCTCCTGACTTCCATTCTTTCAAGTTTCAACTAAGAGAATATAAGGGGAGAACACATTGGTTTTCCTTTTCTCAGTAAAATTGTTTTTCTCTACGAACTTTTCAGGGAGAACTTGTTTCTGATGACTTGGTTGTTGGGATCATAGACGAAGCATTAAAGAAGCCATCATGTCAAAAAGGATTCATTCTTGATGGGTTCCCAAGGACTGTGGTGCAAGCAGAAAAGGTTAATTTCCTGTTAATCCTTAAATATTTATGTTTTTATGGACTTTATGCAGGGGGAATTTTGTCAGCTTTGAATCCTTATAGTAAGATTGTCATGTCTTTCTCTACTTATTTGCAGCAGTGTGATGCTTCAAAATCGCGGGACTAAAGCTTGATAAGGTCCTTAATTTTGCGATTGATGATGCAATCCTGGAAGAAGCAGTACTGGGCGTTGGATCCACCCAGCGAGTATTCGGTCATACCAGCAAAATTTGCACCTCTAAAGTACCTGGGATTATTGATGATGTAGATAATACTGTCAGAATTTATTTTCATTTATTTATTTGTTGTAAACTATCTACTACTTTATTCTCTGTAACTTATCAAAAATTTTTAAATAAGTTTTGTAAGTATTCATTTAATCTCCACACACTAAACAATTGATTATTTTTGCGATTTTTGTAGCACAACTTCTCTATCAGGACTTTCTCAAAGAAAAGTTAACTTTCTCTGGAAGTGTGTTCTCGGTATGGAAGAAAATGTTTTCCAACTTTTCCATGTTTGGTTAGTTCAAAATATTTTGAACATTTTCTCTAGGAAAACCAGTTCCTTGAATGTGGAAAATGACTTTTCTTATGAAAATAGGAAAACAAGTTCCACAAGTGACATTTTTAAGTTCATTGTCTTCTCCACCCACTCAATGTCCCTACCCCACCCCATGACGATGCCACCCCCGCTACCCGGAGCCCCACTTCCCACCCCTATAGTATTTTGCTAGATTACATATAAATGCTTTTGAGGTAATATTTTTCCGTACTTATCAAACATTAGAAAATAAATAAGAAATTCACTTGTTTTCTAGGAAAACATTTCCCTTTCATACCAAACAACGCCCGCGATGAAGGATAATTCTGACATCTGAATCTAATTCAATTTTATTTGTCTACGTGAAGATCACTGGAGAGCCTTTGATACAACGTAAAGATGATACTGCTGCTGTTCTCAAGTCAAGGCTGGAAGCTTTCCATAGGCAAACTGCGCGATGAAACAACTGTTTCTCTCTACTCTTTTTTAACTTTTTTTATTTTTAAACATCTGACTTTGTTGATATAGCCTTTTCACTTTAGAACAAAGATTATTAAAACATAAGTATGGCAAGAGATTGTCAAGTAGCCTATGAAAACATGACCTCAAATGACTTGCCCAATTATTAACTCAATGCATTTTAATCCGCCAATTCAGCCCATCTAAACATTGTTTGATATAGTATAAAAATATTTTTAAAAGACATTTTTTTTGTTTGATATATTATATAGTCTATGATTAAAATATTATTTTAAATTAGCACTTAAATATTATACAAATAATGAAATTAAAACTTAGAATTGAGTGAGTTTTGCGTTGTGATCCATTTCAACCCAAGTAATGAATCCTGCCCATTTATTAACTAGCGCATTTGACATAACAAATTCAGCCTAACATACCCATTTGATGTTTGTTAGATTTGGTCCATACATTAAAGCCAATAATCATTCGTCTGTTTGGGCTCTGCAGTCTCTGTCTTCATGCTACTGTATTGGATTAATGTACAGGTCATTGACTACTATGCCAAGAAGGGTAATGTAGTGAATCTTCCTGCCGAGAAACCACCACAGACGGTGACAACTGAAGTCAAGCTCTCCTGACGGAATGATGCCAACTTTTTGGTTTTAAGGATTGAAAATTGAGCAGCTGAATTTTGGTTAACGGTTATATTTCTAGGTGACTGACTTGCATATTTCTCTTTTATGAACATCACAAAAGTGTTGGTGGTGCTATCTGATGAGCTCTTGCAGAGCGCACTAGGAAATTGACACAAAATTGTGCGTCTTTCCACAAGCCAGGAGTGTAAAGCAGAAGATGCAAGAAGGAGCCACCATTTTGAGTGTGTGGGAGGGTAATAGAAGCGATTTCTGGGTTCTGGAAATGTTATTTTAAATAAGTTGGGAGAACATTGGTGTATCTGTCTGCAACAGATTGTTGTCATTTGCAGGTCGCTCCACAAAAGCATCTCCTACGTAACTGCTCCTTTTTAGAAGAAAATAGTTTGTTTACATTCTGAAATAATGTTTCAAGAGTTTTTAGTCCGATCTATATGAATAATCTGTGTTATGAGAAGAAATAGAAGGCACTTTCTGGTTTTGTACTAATCTATGTGGTTTTAGTCTTGTGATTTTTAAGCCTTTTTAGTAATCAAATCTTGTAAGTGTAAGTTGAGCATTCGACGATAATAGTTGTTCTGCCATATGCTTTATGAAACAGTCTGAAATCGGAAATAGAAAAAAGGAAGTTTATGTTCCTAGAGAAGGATATGACCTAATAATACTAGTATTATGCGTTCGTATTTACAAGAAAAGGAAGTTGATCAGCCAGATGTTAAACTAGAAGCAGATGATACATGCAAATCAAATAAAGAACTCAATTTAAAAAACGCAAAATTGTTCCATCTTGGAGACTGAAGGGGAATAGTTTATGCAGAGATTTGAAAAACAGAGTCCAGAATGATGAAATGAAAAAAATGTTTTCAAGAACTGACAGTTTAATGACTGATGTGCACGAAAATTGAAAAATCCCCACCAGGAGTTCACCAGCAGTCATGTTACCAGACATCTTCTCTGCTAAAAATTATATGTTGAATCCTCTTAACACTGGGTATATATCATTTTTTTCTTTTTATATTTTGACTCTCCACTATCTTCGCAGATTCTTGTCGACAATGTTCAATACGTAGAACTAGAGGATCTCTCTGCAATTTGCGATAAAAAAACAGGAGGAAAACTGCAATACACATTTGCTTAAGTTCTGGCGGGGAAGGAAGAAAAAGAATCTTGTAACTAACTTAACTGTAAATAATATCTCGACGATAATCGCCCCATTAGTCACTTCTCTGTTTCTTAAGATTACTCCCTCCGCAAATCTTTCTATTTATTTCACAGTTTCTCTCTAGAAAACCAATGTTCCACTGAATACACACAGAAGCTCGATCTTCATTCTTCAATGGCGAGAACAAGAAACTCCAAGAGCTCATTCATCTCTCTGAACCCATCGTTTTTCACCCATTTGCTCCTCAATCCCTCATTCAATTCCCTCCATTACTCACCCAGGAAAAACTCAAGAATCACCCAAGCACATCTCTTCTCATCCCCATTTCTCTTTTTCTGTTTCATCTCTCTTCTCGTTACCCTCACTTTCTTTGTGATTTTGATGATCACATTCGACATTTTCCAGAATTCAGTCTCGTGCCCGAGACTTCTTCTCCTCTGTTCTTAGCCTCTGTTTTCGCTGCAGCATCATCAAGATCAGGCACTGTTGAAGATGAACCATTTACTCTTTCCACCGAACAATGGTGCCGTTACCGGCTCATGGGGTGGTCGGAAACTTTTCGAGGGAGGAGAAAGAGTTCTGGAAGCAACCAGATCATCAGGGTTACGTGCCTTGTTTGGATTTCAGTCTCAGAAGCCTGAAAGCCTCTGCAAAGATTTCCAAAGAGAGGAGAATTTTGGTTGTGGTCGCTTCTGGAGGATTGAACCAGCAAAGGAACCAGATTGTTGATGCAGTTGTAATAGCAAGAATTCTTGAAGCTGCTCTCGTTTGTTCATTTTTGCAAGTAAATCACATTTGGGAGATAGTAGGTGCACTTTTATTACTTGGTTTATTCACAATTAGGATTCAAGATTGTTTTTTATTTTCAGTTTAGCAGTGTTAACTTTGGCTCCTAATGCAGTGAATTTTGGATATTTCGATATTGAGCATTTCAAGAAGACTTTGAAAGCTGATGTTCGGGTTAGCGTCTTTGCCATCGACACATTTGTTTCTAAGCAGACCATCAACCGTGAACTTCCTTTTCACGCCATCCCCGCTCTGGCTTAGAGCCAGATTTCTCAAGCAAGTAAGAAAAATTGAACTGTTCCTTTTGCTGTACTAATTGAGTTAACTGCCCAGAGAATTGGTTATACTGGATGAATTTTACATTCAATTCTCATAACTTTGTGTTACATTTTTTTAATTTTGGTATAGCTAAACCAAGAAGGTCTGCTTATATTAAAGGGTTAGATTCTAAGCTCTCCAAGAATCTTCCACCAGACTTGCAAAAGCTCAAATGCAAGGTAATATTAAAAACTGCAGCTTGTTTTTAGGTACCTAAGCTAATTGTTTGTTAAGAAGTTGGGAAGTAAAATTACTGTTTTTTGTTTGCAACTTGAACAGGTTGCATTCGGCACTAAGATTTGCAACTCCAATTAGAGAGCTGGAAAGCTATCAGATGGCTAGAAGGATGTGGATCGAGGTCACCAACTGTGGCGATCCATCTCAGGTTAGAGAGATGTGTGGATCAGAACCCAGATGTCTTGCAGTTTAGGCAGAAATATGACAGTATTATTAGTAAGAAAGGGACTCTCACCTGAATACCTCACTGGCAAGTTATGAGTACAGAGCTCATACTGCTTGACGACTTGCTGGAATGTCCTTAAATACATCGAAATGGCTAGGTAAAATTGTTTTAAGTCCTTGAACATGTCGTCTTGTTTACTTTATGGACCAAAGAACTTAAAATCATTCTCAAATGGGACATTATGTTACAGATTTCTGAAGGGCTTAGGAGCACCAAAAGAAAAACTCGTATATATGTTGCTGGAGAAGAGACCGCTTTGGAGGCCACACAAGCTATGCAGCACTCTGCAGCGAGTTCCCCAAATTTAGTGACAAAGCACACATTGGCATAAAATGAAACTCACTCCATACTTGGAAAAGTCTTCTACATTGGCAGCCATCGACTACATTGTGTCTCTGAGCAGTGATGTTTTCATCAATTCCCATGGAGGTAACATGGGCCGAGCTCTTGAGGTATCAGTCAGTGATACTACTTGCTTAATAATGAACTTGTTAACATTTTACAATGCTGATTGTTTTTGTTCTTTGAACATTGGTGGTCAGGGACATAGGGCATATGTAGGACACAGAAAGTACATAAAGCCAAATAAGAGAATGATGCTGCCATTCTTTGAAGATTCATCTGTGCCAGAGAGAATTCAAAGGATAATGAAAATTGCATAGCAAAAGTCAGGGGCAACCTCAACCAAGGACTAACAAGATTGACAGAGATGTAATTGCATACCCTGTCCCTGAGTGTATGTGTAAGCAATAATAGACACTGTCCCAACAAGTTAGATCATACCATGATGAGTTTGTTTCATAGTTGAATCTTTCCAGCTTATTGCTGAGCAGAAAAGAATATTGCAGAATTTTTAAACTTGGCCTAACAACTTTTAAGAGCATATGTTGATAAAGATTGAAAATACCTATAGTGGAACATATGCTTAACAAAAATTGTATTCTTTTCCATCTTAATCTTTACCACAAACACATTGCACTAACTGAAATGAATATATTCTTGGTGACAGAGAATTAACAAATAGAAACGAAATGACTCTGAAGTATGGATCTGTTCATTCAAAATAGGAACACAATCAAATAGCAAGTGTTTCGATTTTTGTTTGTAACTACAATCCCAGTTAGCTTTATTACTCTTATATTACGAGAACTAATCAGATATTGATAGAGTTGAAACATCAGTAAATTCCTGGCTTCATGAATTTTTACCTACATAGTTCATTAGTTTTGTTTACTTATTAAAAATTACCAGCTTCATGAATTGAAATCAACGAAGTGAATATAAGTCACTTTGAGCAAAGTGTAATCATGAAATTGGCATCATTTTCAAAAAAATAAAACAGAAATCAGTAACATTTTTAGTTTTCAATTAATGGCCGACTATAATATTGACTTTTCGAATTATGATTTAGAAAAATTAGTTGCGCGTTATGATTATTATTCAAGAAAATAATACATAATTTGATTTTTTTGTGCAAAAGACTAACATATGAGTGGTTCATAGCGGGGCATCTAACATTTGAAATTACAGATCTTTGTCTTTTCTTAATGCGGGAAATCACCCCCAAATTTTCTAGTATTTCTTTTTTCTAGTTTCAACCTTGCATAATTCTCCAAAAGTAACAAGTGAAATGTTCCTTTCGTTTTTAGAAATAAATAATATTTTTAGTTTATTTATGACTCTTTAAGAAAATTAAGTATTTTTAAAAAATAAAATATATTTTAATAAATATTTTTAATATATATTTTAATTATATAAAATTTTATTAAAAATTGCAATAAAAAAATTAATGATGATTTTCAATTAAATGACCAAAACATCACTTATCTATTTATTTTGAAACAAAAATAGATGAAAAACCCTATATCTGTGTCAGTCCAAAACTACAAATAACATAAATTTTCAGCAGGGTAAAGAGGTGGAGTGTGTAACAAACAGATCAGAGAAAACGCTAAGAATGGAGAGAGTTCACGGCAGTAGCAACCGATCTGGTGGATTTCTTGAACGCTTCTCCTACAGCTTTTCATGCAGTCGGTACTCTACTTTTCTCCCAAATCTGACTAATTGAAATCAATCTTTGATTTCTTTTCTTTTCAATAGATTTATGTGTTTATTTTATTAATTTTTCCTTGCTGAGTTTCTCTAGATGAATCAAAGAGAGACTCAAAAGTGCAGGCTATGTACAAATATTTGAGGAGAGAAGACTGGGATTTGAAAGCTGGGAACAAGTATTTCTTCACTGAACCACTCTACTATTGTTGCTTTTGCTATATCGGTAAAAAGTACGCCCCCATTTTTCCTTTTTTTTTTTGTTTCTATTGATTATAGAAAGGCCGCATTAATTTGCTCTATTTGTTATTATATGTTGGACTACCTTTATAATACGTGCCTGATATTAATAAATTTCTTTCTAGATACGTTGCTGGAAATGGATTTCACATAGTTGGTGCTCATACAGATAGTCCTTGTCTGAAGCTGAAGCCGGTTTCAAAGGTAGTGTGAAAGTTCTTTCAGGAAAAATCAGATTTTGAACTTGTGGCTTGTTGAATCTTGGTCTATGCCTCTTATTGATTTCAATTGTTCTAGGTAATTAAAAGTGGATTTCTGGAAGTAGATTGTACAAACATATGGCGGTGGTCTGTGGCATACATGGTTTGATCGTGATCTAACAGTTGCCGGAAGGATGATCATAAGAAATAAGAAAGATGGTTCTGAATCCTACTTGCACAAGCTTGTGAAAATTGAGGAGCCCATAATGCGAATTCCAACTGGCAATTCACTTAGACAGGTAAAACCTAAGAAGATGAACTCTTCTTCAGATAGTTGCATGTTTGAAAATTCATCTTAGATTGTCAGAGGTGCTTGGCATTTCAATTTCTATGTGATCTATTCTCTTGTGCCTATAGTTTTAAACCTATTTGGAAATAAATAAAGTTTTGACATCCTCCTTTAATGTGTGTTATTGTCATGGTAGTTATGAACTGCAATTCATACTACTGGTGTATTTCATAAGATATAATACTTCTTTTTGTATCAGTTAATATTTTATAAATTTAGAAGTACTTGTGTTTGTGGTTTCGGTGTTTGAGTAGACCTGAAGAGAAAAGGTCTTAGCTTACTATTGGAGAGTTTATACAGTATGGTTATGCCTTTGTATGTGAAGTGACATACAATTGGGATATGAAACCAACTTCCATAGGTGATAATTGTTTTTCATGTTGTTTCAAATGTTTTAAATCAGAAGAGGATTTGCATCACCTTATTATGTGCTAGATGTAATATTCATCAAAACACATTATCTGGTCATCATGTGCTTTTGTACCTTCAGTGAGTCAGAACATTTTTTTCTTCTCAAAGTATCTTCACCTATAGTTTATGAGAGTGTTTATTATAGTCTTGTTCCTATGTTTCCAGAGGTGTGAATGATGGATTTAAGGTGAACACACAGAGCCATCTTCTACCAGTATTGGCTACAGTGGAGTATTTCCATTGCATGATACGATGCTCGTGTATTTTTTGTGGTGTAATTCTTTTCTTCAAAATCGAGTGTGACTGGAAGTTTTCTGTAAAAAGTTTGTTTTGTATACCTTGACGACACTTTGTCCTCTTCTCTGTACCTCTTTCCTTATCAATTAGATTCCTTTTCTTTCTGAAAAGCATTTAATGCATGAGGACTTGTTTTGATATGAACTATTTTCTTTTTCTCATCGCTTTACATTTGTAATTTGTTAGGATCATCGAGGAAATTCTAGTTATTGTCTACTCTGATTATATACATTCTCGTTCACACATTTTTATGTCAATGGTGTCAGGGACAGCCTGTGCGCACCTCAACTATTTCATCAAGTGTCTTAGATCTCATGGTTCTCCACCACTTCATTGACCACCACTAGGCTAGACCCTTGAGTGCTTCATGAATTCTTCTAACAACCCTTAATCCTGAAATTCTCAGCTTGATAAGCTTTTTGTATGTTGGCGGGTCTTCTCATTTACATGCACTTCCGGAAGAACTTCTGAATTGGATATACTGTTTTGTTGGACATAATGCATCCACAGATACACCCTCCTTTTTATATGCTTGCTTTGAATTAGTTGAAACCCACTTTGGATATAACACATTAAAGCGAAATTGAACTCACCACATGAAAATAGAAAAAACAAAGAAAAAAGACTCCTTTTTGCATTTTATTTGTGGTATTTAACTTGACATGGAGTTAAGATGGGTGAAAAGTTAGTTTGGTAGAGAAACATTGCACCAAAGTTTAATAGTTGAATAGTTAAATGAATTGAATTTGTAATCTTCTTTAAGAGTTCAAGTTGTGCTAATCCAATAAAAAATTGTAGAAAGCTCTCTTGGAATGAACATTATTAGTGCAATGGGAGCCAAACATTTCAGGGCGTCTCAAATTGAAGAGTATATCATGTAAGTGGGGCCAGAGGATTATTAGCTAACAGTAAAACTATTTTATAACCGTGTGATCATTTATTTTGGAATAAGCTTGTGCCCTGTTAGGATATATGTTCTCATTATCTATCTGATATTTTGCAGTCTGAACCCAATAAACCAGCTTCCATTGATGATTCTATTGGAAATGGAGCTCCAAATGATGGAAGTAAGTCCAGTAAAAGATGGAAATCCTGGTGGTGGTACTTCATTCCCTTCTTCTGTTCATAAATTGCTAAATTACCACAATCTTATCGATGTTATTTTTCAAGAATCAGGTTGCTAGATGTTTTTACATTGCATGAAGTATATTTTTCAAGATCTATATCGTGCTACAGTTTTGTAATTTCATGCTATTTTTCTTTTCTTTCAGCTTCACAACTGCTCCAGGCAGGATGTGAGCCAGGTGACATATGTGACTTTGAGTTGCAAGCATGCGATACTCAGCCAAGTATTATGCTGGTGCCATGAAAGGAATTTTGTTTTCTGGAAGACTGGACAATTTATGCATGTCATTCTGCTCTCTTAAGGTAAAGGATACATGGGTACAGAAAGCTTCATTGGAGTTATTCATGTTATGAGTTGAAGGCATCATATTTATATTAATAGAGGCATGGTTAAATAAAAATACAATGTGCATAAGTTGATATAGAGATTGAGTATGCTATTTTATTAGAGAGTTTAAGTTTCTTTGCTTTTTAGTTTACTCATTTTTGTTGCTTTAGCAAAACATTTAGTTCAAGTATTAGTCCATGACTACTCTTTCTGGCTCACCTTTGAGGTAAAACATATAATGCCATTGAGATTTCAAAAAAACATATAAGGCCATTTATAGTCTGTTGCTCGTCATGTCTTTGTGTTTTTAGATGCAAGGTTGTGGGTGATTGAGATAAGTAAATGTGTTTGATTGTTGTAGTTCTGTTTATAAGTCTCGTCAGGATGTGAACAAGAAAGCTTCGCTGTCTGTACCTCCGAACACCGGTTTGCTAGTATATGTTTCTGTAGAAATGCTTTACTTAAGTACTACACATATTTTCAGCCCCTGATAATACTATCAACCTGATAATTAAGCGTTAGCTCACAATATTTCAAATTACCCCATAGCTTGTAGTGAGATTCGATCTGCTCTTTCATCTAACCAATATTTATTAATG
Organism: Datura stramonium; assembly: GCA_018107945.1. Lineage (NCBI taxonomy): Eukaryota > Viridiplantae > Streptophyta > Magnoliopsida > Solanales > Solanaceae > Datura > Datura stramonium. The sequence continues at coordinate 77,426 of JACEIK010002983.1, forward strand.
TGCAATGTGAAAACCACCATGGTCTAGCAGTATGAGATCCCCTGCAACTGTTCTGCACTAATGAACTTTTTATGTTTATAGTGCATAACTAGTCTGAGGTAATTTGCAAATAGAAGAATTAATGATATAACCAGTGGGATAATAACCCTATAGCAATTTTTAGTTGTTGGGAAAGACTCCTTTCTCTACCGGACTGGTCCATTCAACACCTGCTACACAATTCTTCAACTGTTACCCAGGAATATACAGAAACCCAAAGAGGTTTTATGCAGTGTTATTTAATAATGTGTCTTTTTGGCTCTCGGATGGCGGGGTGCATCATGGAATTGATGGTGGATATTGATTTACAGAGATCCACTTACCCTATTTATCACCTTCTGCTTGTCGCTTTAGGTTTTCAAAATGTTTGTCATGTCAATGGCAATTATCTTCTGTCTTAGTCACATGGATGCTAAGGTGCAGTGCTGCTGCGAAAAGGCAACTTTCCAGTTCTAGTAAAGATCTTAATAATTCAGAACAAGACTTTGGACTGGAAAGCGAAATTACTTTTCTTGTGTGGATTCATCGAAACCTAGTAACAGCTTGTGTTCTGGAGGGAGAATCTTTTCCTCTTGTTTTTTTCCTTTTCTGATCTGGCTTTTCTTTCATTAGTTATGTTGCCACCTAGCTTGCGTTCATACCTGTTGGTTTGGGACTGAGTTTTTGTGTTCAGTAGACACACATTAACAATAATTTAGTATCTAATAAGTAATAGCTTTAATTGAAGTGTCTAAGTGAAGAAAAAAGCGTGACAGCAGAGGCGATATGTATTTGGCCTTAGAAATACTTTCTGGAAAAGAGGCAGGTCATGTGATGTGCTTCCTGGTTGGCAAAAAAATTTAAAAGATGAAGTGGAGACTGGAGTACATTATAAACGAAGAAGGCCTTAGAATTCTTTTTTTGGGGTTTATTCAACTTCCTGATGGTGTATATTGACAAAAGAGCAGCAACACAGGAAGTGGCTTCACTTTAATTCATGTTGAATCTAGTGTGATGAAGGACAACCGAGGGAAAAGCCTATGAAGCGGATAAATTATCAGTAGAAGTCTTTAAAGAGAATGAAAATGAAAAAGGAAAATATCGTTAAACAGAAAGGTTGTGTACTTAGCTAGTTGTCTATCTTAACATGAAGACTAGCACATTTAACAGTATTTCTTTTGTCCTCTAGTCACCATCAAATATTATGTGAACTTGCATAATTTGAATTGGAGCAACATGGGATTCAATAATGGTGCTTCTTACACAAATTCATGCAATGAAACTGCTTTGGGTGTTGATGTCAGGCACTGTTAGTGCTACTTCTCCTGTAAATAGTCTTGAGGGCGAGGTTGGTGTAAGAATGGTGTCTGTTTGATCATGAAGAGGTGAGATTAATTCAGCACAAGGAGCTGGATCGCCAGTCATGTTTGATGCTCTCTCCTGAATTACAAGTACATTCAGTCAGATTCAAAGGTAGTTGAATAGATCTATCTCTTCTCCATATTTCTGCAATATGTTCAGTTGTCTGTGCGTTTCATGGACACATAATATGTTTGGCACCTTAAACAGAAGCAGTAGAGCTCTTCCTAATGCATTTTCATGCAGGTGTGTATCACTTTAGATAACGTTATCCTTTTGAGAAAAATGGGGAAATTTCTGAAGATATATTTAAATTGTTGCTTTTAATTCCTAGTCGTACTGAAAACAGGTGCTATATTTGTATTCTGTCTGAAGAATATTTAGTTGAGATTAACACATCTCTCTTTGTGTAATATTTACAATTTCCATTTGTCACTTATCTGAAAATATGGGAGGATATTTTCAAAATCTAAGTTGTGTCCGCAACTAGATTGCTTGTTGCACAGCCCCTAATTTAGCCATTGGCCCTAATGGAATTCCTTATAAAATGATAAAAACTAATTTAGTTTAAAATCCTAAACCCTAAACTATCTGTCATGGATTTTCCTTTGATAGAATTTCTCATTGAAACTAAGCACAAATTGTAAAATATCTGGATTTAAAATATTGTAATAACTGTGTTTTTCAATCCTTATAAAAAAAAATTCTAATAGAATGATGGAGAGAATGGATAGCCTGCTTTTGCTTGAATAATATATATTATAATGCTTAAATCTTCTCTCTAATAACATCTTCAGAAAAGAAAAAAAACCTCTCTTTAACGTTTTCTTTGTTCATTCTACATTCATATCTTCTAAAAAGAAGAGAAAAAGGCAATAATTTGCAACAAAGAACAAATTGGAAAAAATAATATATTTTTCAGAGCTTATTTTAGTGACTGCATGTAAATGTTGGCTTGTTTCATGGTTAGTTGACAAAGGCTTATTGGTAGTTGTACCTTCATTACATTCTGGTAGCTTCAATGAAGTTTATTCCTGGTTTTACTGATTTTTATTGTACATTGCACTTCAGCTATCTAGAAAGCAATCCAGAGGAGCTTCCTGGTCTCTGCTGATATGGCACATGCCTTGCATCCTAATTACTCAGTAAGTTTTTTTGTGTCACTGTCTACAGTCTAATTTCTTTTAGCTTTGATCTTAATTTAAGTCCTCTTTTCAGGACAAACGAAGAAGAATCATGTTAAATTTCATAGTGGGCTTGTTATTAAACACAATGCTAATCAACGATATGCAACCAATGCAATCACTTCCTTTGTGTTCAGAGAAATAGCTGCTAAGCACAACGACCCTATTCAGGTCAGTTAGTTATGGTGGACCCTTAGAGCAGTTCATCAAGAAACTGGCCAATGAAGATATCATGGTTGACGGTTTCCCAAAGATCAATCTGTCTCTTTCTGAACCTTTGTGTTTCGTCAAATCTTTACGTTGTTCTGTTATCATGGATGTACAGTTACTATGTGGCCATCGATTTGGTTGTGTCATCACATATAATTAGCCAACTTTTGAATGTTTGACTCGTTTGGCAGGATTTTGTGGTTCGCAATGATATGCCATGTGGTTCGACGATTGGACCCATATTGGCCAGCGGGGTGGGAATTCGAACTGTTGATGTAGGAGCACCACAGTGGTCAATGCACAGCATAAGAGAAATGTGCGCAGTGGATGACGTGAAGCATTCATACGAGCACTTTGAGCATTCTTCCAAGATTTCTCACAACGATGGGAAGATTGCTGTTACGACATCTAGACCATATATGATTGGTAATGCCTTGTACTGTTGAATTGCCTGGAAAATAAAACTTATTCTGAAGTCTTAATTCCCACAGCTGGAATTCCCAGCTTGATCAGAAGGTTTAACATTGGACAGTTGTCCATGAAGTTATGGAACTAGTGCTTGTTTTTCAGCGAATGTTGTGGGATTGGCAATGGGGCGGATTAAGTCTTTCCCTGCTAAAGTTTTGCCCTGCCGCGTTTAGCTGTCACGCTCTGCCCTGTTAAACATTATGTTATTCACCTTCTGGGAGCTAATGTATTTGTTTTGATAAAAACTAGTTCTGTGTTCCTTTTCTTTTTGTTGGAGCGGGCAAGAAGCAGCATACAGAGTTGTGAGTGTTAGGTTGGGTGCTGGAAAACCAGAAAATGTTTTCCAATATGGGATCGGTCAAAATATTTCATGAAAAAAATGAGTTTCATGAGTGATATTTCAAGTTTATTTTTTGTCTATTGTCCACCCATCTAACAACCCCCGACTCTCACCCCACCTTCGACCTAATTTCATCCGCACCAAATCAAGCTTGCCAAAACCACTAACAATACTTTACTTGTTTTTCAAGAAACTGAAAAATATTTCCTTCGTACCAAAATACACCCCATAATCTGTCATGTTTCTATCAAATGTCTTTCATAAGTGTGCGTGCAACTTTTTGAAAAGAAAACACTGAACTGAAAAAAGGGTGGATATCTCACATTGATCACGTCTTTGCATTCGTTAATTTCAAGCTTATCTAGATTTAATTTAAAAGTCAAAGTAAAAGCCCTGGCACTGCTAGTATAAGTGAATGAGTTTCTCTCATTTTAGCTCTAGTAGTAGCTTTAAAAATTATTTCAAAATTAATAATTATTTTTAACTATATTTTTTTATTCAATTTTCATTAAATATTAAGAAATAACAATAATATAATCAACCTAACATCAATAAATAAGAATAAATAAATATAAAAATAGCTACAGGGACAGCTACAATTGAACAAACATAATATTTATTCACAATTCAAGGTAGGAAACGTATTAAAAAAAAGGTGGTCCCTGTCTGTCCTAATTCTTTAATTATTAGTAGTAAAATAACTTACCACCTACTACTTCAGGAGTTATTGATTCGTTATTTTTAAATTTAATATTATTTTTATTTCATACAAAAAATAAAGCACTTTATTAGACAGTCAAATTAACCTTCCTGTCCTCACAAGAGGCCAAAAGGGATTACAGTTATTCTCATAAAAGTTAAAAAGGATGGATAGATTTGAAGTTTTAAAAATAGTCTTTTTTAATTAGAAGACAAACATTCCAAGCCCAAATTTCATGAAAAATGACAAAAATAAAATTTTAATGAAAATTACCAAATAATTTTATAATTAGTTCATAATTTTTAATAAATATTATAAGTTTGATGATCTCTAAAATTAACTCACAAGTTTTAATTGACTTTCTTGACTAGCTAAGAAAAACTAAAAGAAATGGAAAGTACGAGAATTGTTCACCTGATTTATATTTTTCTCGTCTTAAATTATTTATTGATTTTTATATATTTTTCAAAAAAAAAATTTAATAAAAGAGATTTTTAATTATTTTATCTTCGTTTATATTTTAAATATAATTTTTTTATTGAAAACTAATTTAAAAGTTGGTAAATTTCCAATTAATAATTCAATAATAATATATTAAAAAAATCATAAATATAAAATTAAAATTTTAAAATCAATAATAATATATTATAGTTTTTAGGTTAAAAATAAAATATGCTTAATAGGGAATAATTTTAAAAAAATTCAACGTAACAAATAATAATTTAAAGGGAGTAAAATAAATATTTTTAGCGAGTCTACTATTTGCCTTCAAAGCCGGCACTAGTAATTATTGAGACTTGAAAGTAACAAACTCTCTTCCATTTTGTCAAGTCTTGTCTTGTCGTCTTCAATTATTAGGAAAATCCACGTTTCAAAATAGGGAAACACTTTTAAATCTAACATACAGTTCTCTCTCCATGCTAAATATTTTATTTGTATTGAATATTTATACTCTGAATACCTCAGATAGTAAAATATAATTTTACTTATATTTATCCCTTTGTTTTGATTTAATTATTGATTTTAATTTTTTTAATTTTTTTAATTTTTTTATCTTTTTTGATTTTTTTAATATTTTTATTTTTGCCTTTAATAATTTTGTAAGGTTGAATGTTGATTATTGTATTGTTTTGATAAATAGTTTAAATTGATTATCAAAAAAATCTTCATTTTATAGGTAAAAGTCTGGTTCTTTTATTTATTTTGCTGGAGATCCCGTTTCCTCGATAAATAGTAGGACTAAATCAGTATAATACTTCAGATTTCACAGCTAAAGTTTAAGAGATCTGTTTTTTTAGTTTTTTTTTGAAGATTTAAATTACTACCACTAACAATTGAATGAAAAAAGGGAGTGGATTTAACACCAAAAAAAAGAGTTCAGAAAGCCATAAATAGTAGGACTAAATCAGTATAATACTTCAGATTTCACAGCTAAAAGTTTAAGAGATCTGTTTTTTTAGTTTTTTTTTTTGAAGATTTAAATTACTACCACTAACAATTGAATGAAAAAAGGGAGTGGATTTAACACCAAAAAAAAAGAGTTCAGAGAAAGCCATTAATATAAAAAAGGAGTAAGAAAAAAGCATGAGTTTTACGTGTATTATGAAGCTCCACAATTTTATCAGACTAGTCTACACGTACTGCCACCACCAACCAAAGCCAAGTGGTATTTCTTCTTCTCCTCTCAAATTTAGCACTTAAAAAAGTCCTCATCATACTCTGTCAATATCGTCGGCTCCTCACTTCTTTTCTCACTTCAATTCAACTTGCAGAAAATAGTTAATTCAATTATTTTCCTTTTTGCAGTAGAATTTTATTAACACAATACTATCCATAGCAGTATTAAACTTCTCAATTACATACCCCCCTCCTCCTCCTTGTTCTTCCTCCTTCATAACAAAGTTACATTCAACCAGATATAATATCCATGGATCCAAAGAATGGATATTGCCCGGATACTAAAACTTTCCAGAGCTTAAGACCATCTGTTCCATTGCCGCTATCAACGGAGCCACTTTCTATCATCCAATACACTCTCTCTCTCCTCAACTCTCCGACCACCGGAATCAATATTAGCGCCACCACATTTCTAGTTGACTCCACCACCGGCCTCCGTCTCTCTTACGCCGACTTCCTTCGCCAGACCCAAAATCTCGCTTCTTCTCTCCAAGCTCGTTACCCTTTCCTTTCCCCAAACGACGTCGCTTTTGTTCTCTCTCCTACTTCAATCCATGTTCCCGTTGTGTACTTCGCACTCCTCTCCCTCGGCATCGTTGTTTCCCCTGCTAATCCCCTCTCTTCCTCTTCCGAGTTAACTCACATGGTTCAGCTATGTAAACCCCTCATTGCTTTCGCTACTTCCTCCACTGCCGGTAAACTCCCTTCTTCGTTTCCCCACGGCACCATTCTACTCGATTCCCCTGAGTTCCTCTCTATGATTCAAACTCCCGCTTCTACTTCCGTATCTTACCCAATCATTCGCCAGTCCGATTCGGCAGCGATTCTTTACTCGTCTGGAACTACTGGGAAAGTAAAGGGTGTCGAGTTAACTCACCGGAATTTAATCGCGTTAACGGCCGGTTTGTACTACAACAAATTCAATAATGCCGCTGATGAAGGTGAAACCACGGAGCAAGAGGTGTCTTTCATGACGTTGCCGTTGTTTCACGTGTTCGGATTTTTCATGCTGATTAGGGTGGCGAGTATGGGGGAGACAGTGGTGATGACGGAGAGATTTGATTTCGAGAAGATGTTGGCGGCGGTGGAGAAGTACAGAGTTACGTACATGCCGGTGTCGCCGCCGCTGGTGGTGGCAATGGCGAAGTCGGATTTGGCATTGAAGTATGATCTAAGCTCACTGAAACTGCTGGCGTGCGGCGGAGCACCGCTGGGGAAGGAGGTGGCAGAGCGGTTCAAGAGCAGGTTCCCTAACGTGGAGATACTGCAGGTATGTGTTTGGTTATCACGCGCTAGATTTCCAGTGTGTTTGTGTATCTGGAACTGTAACATCTCGTGGGTATGTTTTCTCTTTTCCCGAATATTTTGTCGTGAATTATAACTGCTCACTGCTCCGCACTCGATATACATAATCAAATACTCCAATAAACGTGAAGAGATATTTTGCTGAAGTACTAATTAAAAATAAAAAAATTAGACAGTTGCTGGATTATGTTTTCTTGACCATGTGAAAACTTTTGAAAAGCTCAAATATTCTGGTGTTTGAATTTGTCTTATGGGGAAAAAATTGATTGTATTGTTCCAAATATATGATGTTTTTTGTTTAAAAATGTCTCATATGTGTGGTTAAGAACTTGAAGTGATTTAATTTGATAGCTCAAGCTCCGTTACTATAATAAAATTAGTTAATTTTTTTTACATGATTACTCAACTGATAATTACTATTTCAAAAAGTATATTTCACAAATGTTGCGGACCTCTGGTTGATGATATTTTCTTTTTTTTGAGTAAGACTATACCGGTAAGGCAGTAACAAAAAGATGGTAAGACCAGTGGCTGATGAATTCTAAACCAACTAATACAGTGACAGCAGCAATGCCTTGTATAAGGAAAATCTTGTTCTTAATTAGGCAAAACTATATCCATACCTTATTATCATTTGTTTGTACTTATGTCCATGTATACATATTGTGCCTGCGTGCAATGATTTTGACACTCTTTTGTGTTAAAACTGTGATGCATCATAGGGATACGGTCTGACTGAGACTACTGGAGGAGTAACAGGAATGAATGGCCCTGATGAATCAGACCGGTATGGATCTGCTGGTCGCCTTGCTGTGAATACGGAAGCTAAGATTGTTGATCCTGATAGTGGAGAGACCTTGCCTCCTGGCCAGCGTGGAGAACTTTGGTTACGTGGGCCAACAATCATGAAAGGTAATGTGTATTGCGTATATGTCGTAGTAGTAGTAGGTGTGCAGTATTACTCCACCTACTGCTATTTTTGTAGCAACTCCGCCAACTTAGTACAAACATATATTTAGAATCTGAAATATACTGTTATGTTGTTGGTAAATTTGTTTCCAATTTGGCCTTTAGAATACCCTTTCAGTTAGACTTGAATTCTGAAAGAGAACGTTGGTGAATGGCAGGCTATGTCGGAGATAAACAAGCAACCTCAGCAACACTCGATTCAGAAGGTTGGCTGAAAACGGGCGATCTCTGCTACTTTGATGCAGATGGGTTTCTATATGTTGTCGATAGGCTAAAAGAATTGATAAAGTACAAGGCCTATCAGGTAAACTATATCTGATGCCAAATCCTGATTCAGCTGTTACTCGTATATGAACTTGGCATCTCACCTCTCTTACTATGTTATTGCTTCATTATCTTATGCATGAATGGATGAACTTTCAGGTCCCTCCTGCTGAACTTGAACATTTACTTCAATCAATTCCTGATGTTGCTGATGCAGCAGTTATTCCGTATGTAATCCTCTCTGTCTCCCTCTATTTTCTCCCTGTTCTTGTCACGTTTCTACTCATTTATCAGTATGGTGGAAGAATCACAAATTTTTTGTACAATTTACATTTGATTTCTGAAAAACTGTGCTTCTTACAACTTAACCAATGGTCAATATTGTGCATAAACTTGGAAGCCTTCCTCTTATAAAGAGGCTACTTATTTATCATATTTTATCACTAGTATTTAGCTAGTTCCTTTTCTAAATCAGGTAAGATGTCTTATCATTTAAACTGCATTCAGTAGGTGCTGAAAATTACAAGCAAAAGGATTAAAAAAAGAAGAAGAAGAAGAAATAGCTCCTAACAGTGATCATCCTATAATGCCTTCTGAGGAGCTGAGGAAGTCAAAACGCTATCACTAGTATTTAGCTAGTATCTCATGTGTAACACAATACTTTTAATGCTTGCAAGTCTCACATATTTGGCCTTGGAAATTTTATTTTCTCTGGGTATGGTCATATGCATAATTTAACTTTGCGACCCTGATACTTAGAGAGGCTTTTAGAACATCAGGTGAATCTTCGGTCCACTGTTGCTGTGTAGTTGCAGCGCGATACCATATGTTCTTTTAGAAGCTAGTGTTGCAACACTTACCTTACCGATATTTCTACATTTTCATACTAGTAAAATGATAAACAAGGAGCGTAAGGTTAATATTTGGAATTCTTATTGTGCCAAGAAACAACTGGAGCAATGGCACAAGCAGTTGGAACAAATTGTTCTGCCATCTATATAATCATTTACTCTAGCTCATAAGGTGGCAGTGAAATATAAATTTGAGTCCCAATTTTCGATGACTTTATGACGTTCCGAATCTTAATATGCTCGATCTTTTCTCACCTGAATCCAGATATCCTGATGAAGAAGCAGGGCAGATTCCTATGGCTTATGTAGTCAGAAGACCTGGGAGCACTATTAACGAGTCGCAGATTATAGATGTCATTGCAAAACAGGTACGCCTCCAAATGAATAAGACCCAAACTGTTTAGCTTGCATCGTTGCATTAGTGTATTTAGAAGAAATATACAAATTCCCTGATTAAACGTTTATGGAACGAGGAAAGCATAAATGATAGAACTATAAAAATCTGTTTATCATCTAATAAGCTTTGATGTGTTCCAGATATGACTGATTCTGAACTCTCACATTCAAGTAAAACAACAGATGCATATTGTAACCTGCAGAAAATTACACCTTGCAGGTCTCACCGTACAAAAAGATACGGCGCGTTGCATTCATCAACTCGATACCAAAATCTCCAGCTGGAAAGATCTTGAGAAGAGAACTCGTTAATCATGCGACTAGTAGTGCTTCTGCAAGACTGTGACGGGAAAATTAGAGATATCTACATAAACTTAAAACTACTAGTTGAATATGAAGAAGGGGACTAATATTGATTTGAGGTTTTAGATTATAATTATTAAGAACTTGCGGGTCAATATTAGAACTCCACTCTGCTCACTTACAAATGTTTTAAATTTTCATCTCCTCTTCTTTTGAATACCGAATCGAAACATATACATGTTTGATGTAATAATCTTGTGTAGTATTTTAAGAGATCTCTTGACATTGGGGAACAACATTTAAGATTATTGTATATACTGTAGACACCAAGGTCATAAGGAAGCAAAATGTACAGTCGATTATTAAGATCTATAAGCCAGGTTGAGGACAAACATAAGGAATTCAGGAAAAGAATAGAGGGGGAAACAACATATGAAATGCTCAACAGATTCCCCTAGCCAACATCACCCCTATGGTACACATATTTATACAATAATTATACATCAGCTATAGTAATGCATATTCTATGTGAAAAGTTGTAATTAAAGATACGTAGAATGTATCTTTAATTTTATGGCCTTAAATATGTCACGTGAAAAATTGAAATTAAAAAGTTAAAACAAAAAAAAGGCATTCTTTTTTAACCAGACTATAAAAATAAAATGAGATAAATAAATTAAAATGAAAAGTAACTATAACGGTCCTAAGGTAGCGAAATTCCTCGTCGGGTAAGTTCAACCGCTCTTTCACCTCCCAAAGAGCAAAGTTGGCTTGATGAGCGCAAATGAGGAAGCGGGAGCAAGAAAACCAATAATCTCTTTCTTGTCCTTCTACTTAAGGTTGAGAAATTCTTGCAACTACGGAAACTACAATAATCTCCGTGAATAGACGTTTTGTCAGTTCATTTTTTATATAACTTCAATTCCATAGTACCTTTTTTCAATGACGTGTATTACTACGATTTTATCAAGATGATACCCTTGTTAAAGAATATGTAGTCAAATATCAAATAGACACATATCAGATACAACAATAAAAATATTTGAGTGTTAAAAATTTCACGTGAATCTAGGGTGTGTCGAAAAAAATTTGCGTTCAGGGGTTCTAATTTTGATCTCTTAAGTTTTTCTTTAGATAGCTAGTTGTCACGAAGAAGTAAAAGGAGATATAAC
>JACEIK010002983.1:136914-148897 GCA_018107945.1 Datura stramonium
TTGCGTGTGAAAATGGGTAACTCTCTTTCCGTGAGGGCACATGTTGAATGTAGGATATAATTCATGTGGGATTTCTTGATCAGTTGATTTGCATGAGTTTTCTAAGATTGAGAGTCAATTCTTGAGGTTAGGAAGTCTCAACATAGTTGTATTTCATTTCAATGATCAAATCGTGCATGCTCTATTTTAGCTTGTTATCTTAAATAATCATTATAGCCGTAGCTTGAATTATCTTGCTAAATTAGTTAGGTGTGAGTCTTCATTTACATGAGATGTAAAAGGGTTGTTCGAGGACGAACAAGGCTTTAAGTGTGGGGTAGGTGATCGTGGGCAAAATAGCATGCCCAACTGATACTTTATAACTTAGTTTTGCCTTATTTATCTATTAATTTATATACATTCTCATGTGATTTTATGTAAATGTGAATATATACACTAACCAACATAATTAGTTCTTGTTTTTGTAGGTTTATAATGAATTTGAGGAACTACTCAATGAGTCGGTGAAGTGGAGGCATGGAATCGAAAGTAGAACGCGAACGTCGGCAAGGAGGGTGCGCGAAACAGCCCACCTGCGCGTTGGCAACGTGCCACGGCAGGCAGGCTGCGCTACCATGGTGTGCCACGGCCCTAACGCGCTGCACAAGCAGCGTGTCACGCTGCCAACGCGGACAGCTTCTGCTTGGCGACTGTTTTGGTTTCCAGAAGGCCTACTTGATGCCTCCGTGTCACGGAGGCATATTGGCGCGATACACTCCGTGACACAGAGCAATTTCATGCTGGGAATAACTTTAGACACCTCACATTTACTATAAATAGGTCCCTTAACTCCAAAAAGTGGACACACAATCTTATTTTCTGAAAACCACGAGAGAGGTCACGATTGTATTATGAAGAACCACCTAGGAGTGAAGGGAGAAGTGGGAGAACTCACCTAGGGTTTGTCAAATTCCTCTTCTCTTCTACCAATTCTTTTTAGTAAGTTACTTTAACAACNATTGCAAATCGTAGTATCGCATGATTATCTGGTTTTAACTCTATGTTGCTCCTAGAGTGAATTCAGAGTATTTCGTTGACCAAAATTAGACTTAATTAAACCTTTTCGAAAACTTCTATAATCAACATTTTTGGTATTTAATATCACACTTGATCTTGATAGTTAGTTGAATTGGTACAGTCCCTGTGGGTTCGACATTCCGGTTCTTAAAAAGAGCCACTATATTACTTGCACGACCCGTACACTTGGGGGGACCGAATAAGAATATCCTTAAATCTTTGCATCCCGATGTTATGCACCATGTTCTTGAAAGTTGCAGTTGGTAGAGATTTGGTGAATAAATCAGCCATATTGTCACTTGAACAAATCTGTTGTACGTTGATATCACCATTCTTTTAGAACTCATGTGTGTAGAAAAACTTTGGCGAGATGTGCTTCGTTCTATCTCCTTTTATGAATCCTCCCTTTAGTTATGTTATGCATGGTGCATTATCTTCATATAAAATTGTGGGTACTTTGTCACATTTCAAACCACATTTTTCTCTAATAAGATGTACCATGGATCTCAACCTCAAACATTCTCGTCTTGCTTCATGAATAGCTATTATCTTAGCATGAGTTGATGAAGTGGCTACGAGAGACTGCTTTGTAGATCTCGAAGATATGGCAGTACCTCCATATAAGAACACGTAGCCAGTTTGAGATCGAGCTTTGTGTGGGTCAGATAAATATCCTGTATCAGCATAACCAACAAGATCGGAACTATAGTTGTTAGAATAAAATAAGCTCATATCAGTAGTCCCTTTTAGATACTGTATTATGTATTTGATCCCATTCCAATGCCTCCTAGTAGGAGCAGAACTATACCTTGCTAACAAATTAACCGAAAAGGCTATAAGGTCTTGTACTGTTAGCAAGATACATTAGTGTACCAATTGCACTAAGATATGATACTTCAAGACCAAGAATTTTCTCATTCTTTTCTTGAATTCGGAATGGATCCTTATTCATATTAAGTGATCGAACAACCATAAGAGTACTTAATGAATGTGCTCCATCCATATAAAATCTTTTCAACACGTATTCTGTATAGGCAGATTGATGAACAAAGATACCATTTGTCAAATGCTTTATTTGCAAATCAAGACATAATTTTGTCTTTCCAAGATCTTTCATCTCAAATTTTTTCTTTAAATAATCAATTTCCCTTTGAAGCTCATTTGGAGTTCCAATAAGGTTTTATGTCATCAACATAAACAACAAGTATGACAAACTCTGATTTTTTTTAATAAAAACACATTGACAAATTTCATCATTTGTATAACCATCCTTAGATAAATACTCACTAAGACGGATATACCACATGCATCTAGATTGCTTCAAACCATACAATGATCTTTGCAATATAATTGAATACATTTCCTGAGACTTTGAACGATATGCTTCAGGTATCTTAAATCCTTCGAGAATTTTCATGTATATCTCATTATCAAGTGATCCATATAGATAGGCTTTAACCACATCCATCAAATGCATTTCAAGCCTCTCATGGACAGTGAAACTAATAATATAATGCAACATTATTGCATCCATAAGTGGTGAGTATGTCTCTTCATAGTCGACATCAGGTCTTTGCGAAAATTCTTATGCAACAAGGTGTGCCTTGTACCTTTGTACTTTATTTTTCTCATTTCTTTTTGGCACAAAGACCCATTTATAGCCAACAGGTTTAATACCATTAGGTGTTTGAGCTATAGGTCCAAAAACTTCACACTTGACAAGTGAATTCAATTCTGATTTAATTGCTTCTTGCCATTTTGGCCATTCATTTCTTTGTCGACATTATGTGACAGATTGAGGTTCAACATCCTCAATATCTTGCATGATTTTTGTTGTAATATTATATGCAAAGACATAATCCACCACTATTTTTGATCGATTAATTCCAACATCACTTGAGTTTATGGATAATTCCTCATTTTCTTGAGTCTCAGGCTCATTGATTCCTTCATGGATATCAAAATTGCTCAAGTTTTGAATTTCATATGTGGTTCTTTCGTAGTGTCATCTTAACCATTTAATTTTTTTTCTAGGATTTCGATCCTTAGAACCCAATGGTCTACCATGCTTTAGGCGTGCTTTGGACTCATTAGCTATGACACTAGTAGATGGTCCTTCAGGGACGACAATTTGAATTGGGATATTCTCTGCAAGAATATGTGATTTAGTAATTCTTTTCAAATCTGTAAATGCGTCTGACATTTGATTTGCAATTTTATGCTAGTGAATAATCTTTTGTACTTCTTGCTCACAAATAGAAGCACGTGGATCAGGATGAGATAGTGATGAATTTTTTCACAAAATTTCTCTTTTGATTTCACTATTCTTGTCACGCCCCGAATTTACACCTGCGTGGAACACGGTTCTTGAAGCCACAAGTGACCCCAAGTCAACCCTTGGTCTATCATACACTGGCATTCTGAGTAACATAAAATACATATAGCGGAAATTTAAAGCAGAAATATAAATACTTGAAAATGTTAGAACAAGACTATATATTTAATAAAATCAATCTGACTCTGAAAAACAACTCTACGTCTAAAAGCCACTAAGACTGAAGAGCTACTGGGACAAATCCCCAGCTAACTCCAAATCTAAATAAAAAGAGTGAAAGCGTAACTAAAGCAAATAAGCTCCGTCCTCAAGGGAAGAGGACTTACCAACTGGGATAACTGAGTTCTTCGGTGAACGGAAGGCTAACGGAGTTGAGATTGTGATCCTACAACTACATCATAAAATGATATAGCATAAAAGTATGCATCAATACATTGAATGTACTGAGTAAGTGAGAGGAACATAACAAAATAGAATAAATAAAAGGAAATTCTAAGTTGAAAAGACATGCGATGACCAAAATAAACTACTGAACTGAATAACTGCATTAACTGAGGTGGTATGATAGACCCTGTCTAATGGTCAAGCATGTTCTAAGTCTGGAACACTGATCTGAGCTGAACTAGACTGAGACTAGACTGAAATGACTAGTGGAAGAGTCTATAATCGACATATAACCACGTGAGCTAGACGTGGAGTCCGATGTATACACCTCATAGGTAGGACCTAATATACCTTGCCAGGGTATAAAGGCATGAACTGGGTGATCACAAGAGTCTGGGGCCAATCAAGACAACAAATACTATAACCTACGTTGGCAACGTAGTTCTGGGAACCTGGGCGCTGGAACCCCGGTCTGCTCGGTGCTAAATCATACTCCCACTGGATAATCCTAGACTGAATACTAAGATGATAGCTCAAAATTGGGGCTCAAGACTAGTCAGGTATACATATCTGAAAGCACCCTGAGGGTCTTATCAGACCAGATTCTAAGACTGGTCAGAGCTTCTTATTTGGAAGCGTCTTAACCATCTACAGAAAAAACTAAAATCTGATACTGGGGTCCTAAGGCTAGTCAGAGCTATATATCTAATGTTTCAAGATCGCCTAGTGGACCAATGAACTGAATTCTGAATTTGATTATGATAACTGAGAGGTAATACTGATACCTCAGGAAATTTTGTAGTCAAACTAATCAGCTGAAATTTTTGATTGACACTGAGTATTTTTATATTTTGACTAAATCTAGACAACCATGTTTCTAACTGAGAATTTAGCATATAAAAAAATATGGGAATTCACCATACTCGTATACTCAAGAAAATTTTAAGGTTTATCATTTCAGCAAAATTTCCAGTCTGGTCTACCCTCAAGAACTAGGGCTAAATTCAATGCACAAGGATAAGCATCAACAATATCCCTAACTGGTGGAAAATACCCATAATTATTATAACAATGTAATTCCACATGGATTAAACAAAGCATTATCAAGAATTTCTTAACATTCAAACATCTGCTGGGCTAGAATTTACTTTTATGGGAATAACATCAATTTAATCTGAGATGATGGAAATCATGTCTAAAATAATCATGGATATCATTCTATGTGAATTCAAAGAAAACTGACATGTATTCCCTTCACATTCGGGAACTCAGGGATAGGATTTTTGTAGAGAACTAGAGGAGGGTTTTGGGGGATACAAGGGAAGAACTATCCCCTTGTTAAATTCCCACATACCTAAGTTAGAATTTCCTTGAAGAAGGAAGCTTGGACTGCTGCAATGGAGGAAAACCCTAGTCTTGCTTGAGAGCTTCTAGAGAGAAACGTTTACGGTGAATTTCTCTGAAGATGAGTGGGAATGCGGGGGAAAACCATATTGCCCCTCTAAGTTCCCTCAAAATAACCCAAAACAACTTAGTTTAGGATCTAGGAGGTTAGGAAATTACTGAAACACCCTTATAAAATTCGCAGGAAATAACTACCAGCTGGTCCCAATGAGGGACCTAATGACTCGTTACCCTGGGCCACGACTCATGGCATGGTCCGTGAAGTACACTGTTAAATAGGTCTCCCGGGCTCTTAACGTGAGTCATGATGACTTGTGACCTGGTGACCACGACTCGTAGTCACCATTCGTGAAGTGCACTGCCTGAGCTTCAACAAAGTCATTCTCTGATAGGCCACGAATCAACACACGAATCATGGGAACTGACCATGTCTCGTGGGGTCCTCCCGTCATGTACACTGCCTGCCTTCCCCCTCTCTTCTACCCACCCACCCCACGACTGACATAACGACTCGTGGGACCTGACCACGAGTCATTGTCACGCCCGTGGGGACCCTTTTCCTCAAATTTACAACTCCTCACCTAGCCTTCCCATGATTCACATCATGACCCGTGAGCTGCACCAACCAGTCACCTCATGATCCGTTCTGTGCCTAGTGCTATTTTTTTAAATTTTTCACCGTTTCAACTCCCTGGCATGATCTTTGGCCTTTCAGGGTATAACAATATCTCCCCTTTGAGAATATTCGTCCTCGAATGTTGAAAAACACAGAAAAGTAGAGAGATGCAATTACAATATTCAAATATTGATCATTTAAACCAAAAAATTGTCGGAATGACTACCTCCGATTCAAACTACATAGCTGAACTGAATTTACCTTTCATACATACATTCATAAACATAAAAGAAACTTGAATACATGAACTAAACATGAAAACTAAATTGAGTTATAGGGAAAAACTGATATATCAAGCTGTAATAGAGCCGGTAGAGAATAGGTGTGGGTATCTGGCCATCATATCTGCTTTGGCCTCCCACGTAGCTCCCTCCACCTGTTGATTTCCTCATAAGACCTTGACTAAAGCTACCTCCTTGTTCCTCAACTTACAAACCTGACGGTCGAGGATCTGGACTGGGACCTCCTCGTATGTTAGTTCTTCTAACATAAGGGGGAGGGAATAAACAACTAAGAAATATATTGTGAATTATCATTAGTATTATCCTTATACAAAAATAATTTAAATCAAATACCTAAGCATTTGTTTGAGAAAAATTAATTTCATATTTTAGCTATAAAAGCTCCTATTAAATTAATTTCCTTGAAGGACATAGTCTACAACATGCCTGAAGCAATGTAGACCAATCAGTTTCAAATGCAATAACGTTTGAAAACAGAATGGAGCAAATGATCATAATAAGTAGGTAATATGATCTTGAAAAGCCTATGACATAACATTTCATAAAACCTCACGAGAGGTTGAGGTACCTAAGAAAAGCATTAAAAGTGATGAGCTCTAAATGAGTTATGTCAAATTCAAACTAATACAAATGATATACCGTCAATAATATCTTTGATACAATATAGCATGCAATATTGTAAAAGATTGTGCGGATCTGAATTTTACGTCTATTAAAGTATGTCGATATAGAAATAATTATCAAGTGAAATAATTCATGTTGATAAGCGTAAAGCTTATTGGACCTATAGTCTAGACACCAAAAGATATTCATTCATTTAAATATTAAATGAATGTTATCACCTGACAAAATTTATATGAAAATCTTCTTAAGGATTTAATGTATGAAACATATATAAGTATTTAGGAAACTTGTTTATAATCCTTATATAATATAAAATTATTTATCATAACAACTGTTATTAAGTTTATTGAATATACAAGACATTCATCTGATCGACATAAAGGTTTGATCAAGATATATTATCTATTTTTGTGAATGTTACTGTCATACTATGATGTTCTATATGTCAATCAAATCATATAAAAGACAACAAAGGTTTACAAAGTCAGCCAAGATTGTACTAGGCTTGATTCCAACATATTATATAACGATGATGCAACTCTATCAAAGGAACGAAGGTGCAAATGGTCAACCAATTCATCAAATGATAACATGACATATCTAATTACAATGACTTTGCTTTCTTCTCTACCTACCTCAATATATGATTAGTTAGTATATAAGATTGAAGTACATCATCTTCAAGAATTATGCAATGCTTTAATCAGGGAGAATAAAACACGCGTTGCACTCTTTTTTTCTTAGCCTAGATTTTGTCCCATTGGATTTTTCTGACAAGATTTTTAATGAGGCAACAAATAATGCGTATTTCAAGATATGTGTATTCTTTTTCCTTCATTAAAATTTTTTTCACTGGATTTTTTAGTAAAGTTTTGACGAGGCACATTTTCTGTTAATGAATATCTAAGGATGAGTGTTATAAATATATTATATTATGGATTTGCATTGGATAAGCTTGCAACTGGATAAATATGGGATTGAATGAGCTTTTAATCAGATAAGCTCTTAATGTGTATTTGTATCATAGTGAATGTCTAAGTTAGGGTTAGTCTTCCCCTATAAATAGAGTAGTTCTTTTCATTGTAAATCATCCCTCAAGAGAAGTAAAAGTCTTCTCTCTTCTCTTTCTCTACAATATTCTCTTATTTTATTATTTTATAACAATGACTATTTTTTTTGTCCCATTAGTAACACACAAATTCTATCTTTCCTATAAACACAATTGATATTTCAATTCATACCAAAACTAGATGCTATTAGACCTAGCATGTATACTCTTAGTGCATGTTAGTCTAAGATGCATCACCATATCTTTCCATGGCCAAGGGGCAGGAGAGAGGATGAGGAAGACCATATAGACAACCCGTTGCGACTATTGGATGCTCGGTGAGTACTCATGTAGTGCCGAAATGGGATCTAAGGATCAATTACAGGTGAAATCTAGCCATATAAAGGGCTAACCGGTGGTGACTCCAAGTGTTGCAAGAAAGTGATAATGTTCAAATCAACTCCTCAAAGTAAAAAGTGTAAATGATTGTATGCAATATAATTTTACCAACTATGAATCAGGGTCAAATCACATAGTGAAATAGGTGGAAAAGATTATTAAGATGATAAAATATATGACTTGTCATCTAACAAAACTATTCTAGCAAGAATTGAAGTAATTGATATCTAAAGCTATCAATAAGAGAATAAACCAAAATTGTGTTCCTATTTTGGATTGCTCCACCTAAAGTTCCTAATTAAGATCTAGATAGTGACTTGCTATTTATATGCAGTCAGTATACGATCACTTAATATCTCTCAACAAATAAGAAATACTTCTCTTGATTTAATCTCGAATAAATAAGTGTTCAAACAAGATTATCTTCTGCCAAGGAAAATTTAACTTATCTCTAAGTGAATCTATTAAACAAGGGTTAGTGCATTAAGTCCTTGTTGATTAATCCTACCAAACTCTACTCAACTCTTCCAAGTGTAATTAGGAAAAAATTGGCATGAATTGATGTTTGCAACCACCAACCCTAACTTAAAAATTAAGGATTAATCAAATATAATAAAACCCGCTATTAAAAATTAAAATGAGATCTCTAGGCTTTGCAACCCAATTGGGTTCACAACCTTAGTAAAGAAATTAGTTACTCATGAAGAGAGAAGATAAATAAAAGACTGAATTAAGCATAAAATACAATAAAATTGAGAGTTAAAGGTGAAGAAAATAAGTATTGAGTTAGGGTGGGTCTACTTATAAACGAAGGAAAAAAAATCAGAACTTGCGGTAATTGGGCTGCAGTTACGGATCGTGGATTCAATCTGCAGTTCGTAAATTAAATTATAGGTTGAACTGGGGAAATCTTCACTTCCTTAAATTTTAGACTTCAAAGTAATTAGCATTGCCTTCGTACACTTAAACAGTAGCTTAGGAAAATGGGGCTTCCATGTACGATTTGTATATTCCAATGTATAGTTCATATTCGCATTGCAAGATAATCCAACTACTTGAATTTTCTAACTTCCATCTGCGATGGGATCTACGGCTCATATAGGTCTTATCTATGACTCATAAGTCAATCCATGACACCAGTACAGTGAATATTTCTACAACTTCTCATTTTAGGAGTATATCTCTTTTAGGCATTTCCATGCTTGGTATAGGACTTTATACCTCCAATATACACCCCATAACATAAGTAGAAATACGTACACTTCCCCCAAAAGGTATGAGGAATTATAATATATCCCTTTGGGATCATTCATCCTCGAGTGATGACTAAGGTCACTAGTAGACTCTGAATCCTAAAAAAGTTTTGCCAGAATATATTTTGTAATTGGTAATATCCTAAAATTTCAAGACATGCTACAGCTAACCAGAATCAATAATCATAAGCCTCACAAGAAAACATCTAGAAAAACACAAGAAAGTAAGGCATAAGAAAATCATACCAAGCCCTTATTAGCTCCCAAGCTGCTGAAATGGAATGTCATTATCATCACCACACTTTACCCACCGCCTATTCCTCACTCCCCTGTAACTTCTCTCCACTAATGGAACAATATTACTATTGAGTACCAGAATTGGGAGGGGAGGGGAAAGGACATTGAGATTTTATAGAAGATAAGAGAGTAAAGACATGAGTGATTGAGAGCAGGGGAATATAACATAAGTCAAGAATGCACAAATCGTGGTAACGTTCTAATTAAGGATGGAGTATGGAAAAACACCAAGTAAGGCTAGAATTAATACTTGTGGAGTCTCTCTCCTGCTCGAGGAATAACTAGGGATACTTTTCTTTCATTTCATCCTCCCATGTAGCCTCTTCAACATTCTGACTTCTCCACAACACCTTTATTGAAGAAACTTCTTTAGTTCTCAGATTGCGAAGTTGGTGATCAATGATAGCCACTAGGACCTATTTATAACTCAAGTCCCCTTGGACACCTATATCCTCAACTTGGTCTATTAGAGATGAATCTCCCAAGAACTTTCTTAACATAGACACGTGAAAAACTAGATGCAATGAAGCTAACTCTACAGGTAGTTCTAACTCATATGCCATCGGCCCATCTTTTTGCACAATCCTATAAGGACCAACATACCTTGGTATGAGCTTCCCTTTTCTTACGAATCACATGATGCCTTTCATAGGCAAAATCTTCATAAATATCCAATCATTAATAGAAAACTCCAAGTCTAGATATCGTACATCTACATATTACTTTTAGCAACTTTGAATAGTTCTCAACCGCCCTGAATTAACTTAACCCTTTCCACATCCTAATGGACCAATGACGTAGCCCGCATCGAGTGCCAATAATTTGATGACTCTTTTTCACATCGAGCGCTTCCGCAAGTGTACGGGTCGTGCAAGTAATATAGTGGCTCTTTTTAAGAACCGGATTTAAGAACCGGATTGTCGAACCCACAGGACTGGACCCATTCCTCTAACTATCCATTTCTACTGTGATCTTAAATATCTAAAGTGTTGGTGATAGACATTTTCGATTGAAATAAATTAAGTCTAAGTTTAACAACAAAAATATTCTCGAAATTACCTAGAGCAACATAGAGTTAAACAAATTTAATCATGTGGATACTACGATTTGTAATGGAATGTGGAACTATCAATTGTTATTTCACATAACTGGAATTGCATGTTCATGGTCTTTCGAAATCCCAAACACGACAATCTAGCCTCACCGCATCATTGTGGAGCTTAGGAGTTTAATTTTCTAGTCGCGGCAATCAATTATGTTGTGGTTTACGGGGAAACGATTAGGACTGTGTCTAACCATTTAACTCAACTTAGCTCACAACTACTTCTTTTGAGTGGTGATGTGATATCCCAAGCTTGGCCGTCTGCAACCCCCCGTGTGTCCACCAAGCACGGTGTCGCATATTTCTATCCAAACACCTAACCTCTCCGAGATTACTTCATGCCCCCACATTCTCATGTCCTGACCTAGGTAATGCCTTCTCAAGCTATTTTCTAAGCTAACAAATATGCTTTTATGGTGATCAATCATAAAAACAACCAACAAATCAGAAAGCAAGACGAAAATAACAATCAATAACTCAATTCCAAAACAATATCATAGAATTACAATCATAATCCAGTGGCTTCAACTCCAGAGGAAGGGTTCTAGCCATTCATGTTCGTAAAACTACTCTACACTACTATTAATCTACTCCTAAACTACATACTTACACGATATTGGTAGATGAGAAGGGAATTTGACAGACCCTAGATGAGTTCTCCCACTTCTCCGTTCACTCCTAGGGAGTTTTCCAGAATAAAATCGTGACCCCCTAGAATTTGGAGCTAAGGGTCCTATTTATAGTAAATGGAGAACGTGCTTAATTTGGCCTGTCATGGAACGGCTCCATGTCACAGAGTGTATCGCGGAGCACTGCCTCTACGACACAGAGGCATCATGAAAGCTCACTGGAACAACACCCAAAAATCAGCCTTGACAGCACCCTGCCGCGTTGGCTGCGTGGCACGCTGCTTGGGCAGTGCGTTGACACCTTCCTGTCGCGCAGCCTGCCTGCCGTGGCACGTTGCCAAAGCGCAGGTGGGCTGTTGTGTGCAGCCTGCCTGCCGTGGCACGTTGCCGACACGCAGGTGGGCTGTTTTGTGCCTCCTCCTTGCCGACGTTCACTTGTTAATTCCGTTTCCAAGCCTCTACTTCACCAACTCATGGATTAGTTCCTCAAAAGTCATCAAAACCTACAAAACAAAGGCTAATCATGTTGGTTAG
>JACEIK010002983.1:161353-185026 GCA_018107945.1 Datura stramonium
CATTTGTTAATTATTTATTACTAAACAAGCACTATAAATGTTATGTCATATTTATGATATAAAATATATAAATTCAGATGAAATTTATTTTTTAATTAATTTGACTGACTTTTATGTAGAAATTAATAACTAAACATGAATTTAGGATACTTCCGCACAAATTTAAAAAACAAAAAACAAAACTTTGAGGCATTTATTGTACATTTTTTTTTTTGGAATATTTTCAATTCAAAGTTGCTACATTGTGTATAGTCATTTCTTGAGTTGAAACTAGAAACTGTAAAGAACCATCAAACCAATAGATTCTCCACAGACGCCAAAGAAGGACAAGAATATAATAAGGCGCAAGGAATTAAAAGAAGACTTAAGTTTTATATACTAAAAATATAATTAATCATTAGGTCTCTAAAAGATACCAACTAGCTACAACCTGCTGGTTAAAATAGATTAAATAAAATTTAAATTCAAAAGGAAATTATTGTATAGGAGTTGTATTATGTGTATAAACTAGTGATTGAGTATATAGTCAAGTGCGGCAACTGGACGACTAGCTACAGCAACAAAGATATTTTTTTAAAAGAATTTTAAAATGTGATAGATGGCTCGCCATTCATGCCTTATAAATAATACTCATTTCCTTCTCTTGCATTTTCATCATCACTCGTTCAGTTTCTGTAGCACTTAAAAGAATATAAAACACATATCTCTCTGCTTTTCCACAAGCTGAGAGTACTAGAAATGGCCCCAACTGCAGTGATGAGTACCTACGAAGAGGAGGAAATTGTTCGCCCTGTTGCGGATTTTTCTCCAAGTCTTTGGGGCGATAGTTTCCATTCATTCTCCATTGATAATCAGGTATTTCTAATTAAGGAAGTTTATTTGTAATCCGTTATTGTTGGAATAGAGTCGTTTGTTTTGAACCTGCATTTTCTTTTAATTAAATACAGGTTGCGGAAATATATGCTCAAGAGATTGAGACATTGAAGAAACAAACAAGAAGTATGTTATCAGCTGCTTGTGAAACAACATCGGCTGAGCAATTGAATCTGATAGACACTATTGAGCGACTTGGCATTGCTTACCATTTTGAAAAACAAATAGAAGACATCTTGGATCAGATTTACAAAGCAAATCCAAACTTTGAGGCTCATGATTTATGCACTTTGTCCCTTCAATTTCGACTACTCAGACAACATGGTTACAACATCTCTCCAAGTACGTAATATATCAATTACTACTTACTAATTTATATCTAGTTAATATATAGACACGAAGACTCATTAATTAATCTTTTGTTTCCAACTTGAAACCAGAAATTCTCAGCAGATTCCAAGATGCAAATGGAAAATTCAAGGAGTCTTTAAGCAATGACATCAGGGGTCTATTGAACTTATATGAAGTTTCACACGTAAGAACTCATGGAGAGGATATTTTAGAAGAGGCTCTTGCTTTTACCACTGCTCATCTTGAGTCCGCAGCTCCACATTTGAAGTCACCTCTAAGAAAGCAAGTGACACATGCCCTTGAGCAATCTCTCCATAAGAGCATTCCAAGAGTCGAGACACGCTACTTCATTTCTATCTATGAAGAGGAGGAATCAAAGAATGATGTATTGCTTAGATTTGCCAAATTGGACTTCAATTTACTCCAGATGTTGCATAAACAAGAACTGAGCGAAGTATCAAGGTAGATTGATAATTTATATCAAAAATATAAATTATTAGTATAATAATTTTTCAAATTCTGAGATTGGTATTTATTTTGTAGGTGGTGGAAAGATTTGGATTTCGTGACAACACTTCCATATGCTAGAGACAGAGCAGTTGAGTGCTACTTTTGGACGGTGGGAGTGTATGTTGAACGTCAATACTCTCAGGCTCGTATCATGCTTGCTAAGACTATAGCAATGATTTCGATAGTAGATGACACATTCGATGCTTATGGCATTGTGAAAGAACTTGAGGTTTACACCGATGCCATACAGAGGTATGAACTTCTTCTAAAACATTTTGTGAATTGATCAGGTGATCCTGTAAAGGGGGTAAAGGACAATATCACAATATAATTTTATTAGGTGAACACGAGGTTCCACCTTCTTCATATGATACATGTTCTGTTAAATTGATGAACTTATCAAATTCATTTGTTTATTAGGTGGGATATTAGCCAAATTGATCGCCTCCCTGATTATATGAAAATCAGTTACAAAGCACTTTTAGATCTCTACAACGATTATGAAATAGAGTTGTCAACAGATGGAAGATCCGATGTTGTTCAGTACGCAAAAGAAAGAGTATGAATCATGACTTATACTAGTAAATTCAATATTAATCAATTTATCAACCAATTGTGAGGCTTTTTCTCCCCATTTTTTTGTTTATTCTTTGGAACAAGTACTGAAGGTGAATGTCTTTACTTGTTATTGGCAGATGAAAGAAATCGTGAGAAACTATTTTGTGGAAGCAAAATGGTTCATTGAAGGATATATGCCGCCTGTTTATGAGTATCTTAGCAATGCATTAGCTACTAGCACGTATTACTTGCTTACGACTACATCCTATTTAGGTATGAAGTGTGCTAACAAGGAAGATTTTGAATGGTTGGCCACGAATCCTAAAATTCTTGAAGCTAATGTTTCTTTATGTCGAGTCATTGATGACATAGCCACCTATGAGGTATACATCGCACCAAATAAGCTCAAAATTTTAATTTTACATGAGTTACAACCATGAAGAAATAAAAATTGATTTCATACTTATACCAACTTATTATGATTTCTATTCAGGTTGAGAAGGGTAGAGGTCAGATTGCAACTGGAATTGAATGTTACATGAGAGATTATGGTGTATCAACAAAAGAGGCCATGGAAAAATTTCAAGAAATGGCTGAGACAGCATGGAAGGATGTAAATGAAGGAATCCTTCGACCAACTCCTGTATCTACAGAGATTCTCACTCGTATTCTTAATCTTTCTCGCATTATTGATGTCACTTATAAGCACAATCAAGATGGATACACTCATCCAGAGAAAGTACTAAAACCTCACATTATCGCATTGTTGGTGGACTCTATTGAAATTTAAATCATCTATTGTTGTGTACATCTGGGAGAATTTGGTTCCCGACCCCTTTAAATGATTGACATTTGATTGATGTTCCGTTGGCATCTTTGTTGCTAGCTAGGGTAGGAGTTGTTGGCGATACATGTTATTGTGCGATGAAGTTACCTCCTTAGATTTTTTTGTATCAATATTGACATTTGAAATATATTATTTCTTTTTATACCTACTTGTTTTAGCTAGAGGTTTCAGATAAAATCTAAAATATTTCTGAAAACAGTGTGAAATTAAAGAATACACTTCAGCAGTTGCAACACATCTTGATTAACCATGAAAAAATAGTCGTTGTTTAATGGGCTAATGGTGTAAATTGATTTGCCTCATCAAATAACTTTATTGACTATGATCATTTCATTGTCTTAACAACTTCCTCCGTCTCAATTTATGTGGCACCGTTTGATTTGACATAAAATTTAAGAAGAAAAGAAAATTTTTTGAAATTTGTGGTCTGAAACACTTGTGTGACTATAAATAATTTCATTAAGAATAAAAGGAGAATTTTAAAGTTAAATAATTTTTAATTATAAAAAGTTGATATTCTTTTTGAAACGGATTAAAAAGAAAAGATACCATATAAATTGAGAAAGAGCTAGCATCTTTTTTAGAGTTCTTGGACATTATAGAGTCTTAGACAGAGAACTAAAAGGGAAGAAAAAGAGGGCTGGCCGATCAGAGCCAGGGAAGAGGCAGTGCATGGAATGCACAAGTAAAATTGAACACCTCATGCTCTGCCTTGTCTCTGTCAATCCATTTCACATGCTTTAACATCCCTGCCATCTTTGAGAAAAAAATAAAAAGTTCTTTCAAATTTCCCATGGCCAACAGGTAAGTGCAATGACTGCTTTATGATGGAGTAAGGAATAAGGACAAGAAGAAGAAAAGGCAAAAATGTAGTGATATTACCACTTAACTTAGAACCTCTTGTTTCTAAGTTCTAATTGAGCCTCATTGTACTGCAGATTGATATCTTTTCATTAGGCTTTTTTTCTTTTTCTTAATTGAGTAATCTTAGAGTTATTGAAAAGATATTCAATAAAGTGATATCAACCTACAATTAGTAACTCAATAAATTCAATAAGTATAATGATTTGATACTTCAATCGGATTGTAAAGTTGCCAAGACCCTGGACGTTTTACATTATTGGAACTAAAACGCTAGTTAGAAGTATTTTTGTTTTCATAAATAGTATATAAACAATCACTCAAGAATTATTTGTTTTCTTTCTTATAGTTGAAATAAGAATTTGAATCAGATGAACAATCTTACAAATCTCTGTGGATACGATATCTGGACTCCACCGTCCTATATTGCTTGACGATCATGTGTGCTTGTACGTACATTTGAACACATTAGTCTTTTTCGGGTTTACTGAGAAAAGTAGTAAGATGCAATTGGTAGTCTAAGGGAAGTTTAGTAATATCCTAATTAACATAATTAGTTAGTTACTCTCTCCATTTCAAAATAAGTGGTGTTTTAGCCTTTTCATTTTATTTCAAAATAAGTGGTGTATCACATTATCAAGAAGGTATTAATGTTGTTCTTCCAATTTTACCCTTATTTAAATGAAGATAGATTTATAAACTACTAAAGAGCTACATCTTTTTCAAGGTATTTATTAAAGATAAGTTAGTAAAAATGCATTTTACTTTCTACAAGTGAGTAGTTTCTTAACGGGTGTGCCCAAGCTAAAAACACCACTTATTTTAAATGAAAGGAGTAGTCAAGAGATCAAAGTTAGTTATAACTACCCAGGGTCAGTTATAATTAGTTAGCATTAATAGTGTAATCATTTCTGATGTATGTGTATATATATTTGCTTATATACACAAAGCTGAATATATAAGAGAATTGTCTCTCTCTATACAAATGCAAGTTCTTCCTTCTTATCCATCAACTCTTTTTCTCTCGACTATGAATCCACAAGGACATCTAGACCTTCGACGGTGATTATCATTTCTGCATAGTATCAGAGCAGATGAACTGTTAGCTTCCACATTTATATACAAATTCTCTGATAGAAATCACAATCTCAGTTCTTGAGGTTTATTTGCTACTCTATTTCTTGGTTCTTGTTAGAATTTCAAATTCTAACAAATTAGTACAAAATCTGGACTCAAATTTAAACATTGTATGGTGAATTTAAGGTTAGGTCTCTTGTCACAATTTCATATTGAAGATAGACAGCCCAATGAATTCAAAATACAATTGAAATTACGCAGACGAAATTACATATTGCTCAACCTATTCATGGATCAAGCCAAGCTTTGGATCATAATCATCCCTTAAAACTTCATTTTGCTGATGTAAGTGTCATCTCACTAATTTCTTTACAACTTACTGATGCTGAGAATTACTTTTTATGGAATAAGTACATGAGAATTGCCCTCTTAAGAAGACTTTCTAATGCAAGGGCATCTTTGTAATTTGGTTGAAGGTGCCTTACTAGGCACGAACCTTTAAAAATTTGTCCTGAATAGTCACATCAACCCAGAAAAAGTTAATTTTTTTAGATTCCAAGAGAATTAAGATAACATTGAAGATGCTTTAGAATATGTGAACCTTTCTTGAAAATTTAAAATATTCACTGAAGGCTTGTGGATAGTGTTAGAACATGCTCAGCGGAAGCAAGCATGAATAAGATCAACAATCTTACATGAATCACTAGATAACAATGACGAGTTAGATTGCGAAATACTAACCTCTTGAAGCTTTCACATAACGCGTCCAACTCGCTCTCCAGGTCTGCAGTCTTCTACTATGTCCTCAATAATCTCCGAGTGGGGAATACTTGTGTGGCAAGTACTGCTTCTCAGAAAAGGTGTATCTTTCAAGAAGGACAAATCCCTATTTATAATCACGTTTTTAGGGTATAAAACCCTAATCCCAAAACGTACTGGATTCCTATTTTTCTTGTATATTCACACATTTTTAAAGGGTATGAAACCCTAAACGTGTACTACTTACATTTTCTGAAGTTGTCCAAAATCTTGTAGGATTTTACTACTTCAAGAAAACAGGTTTCTTCCTTTTTCAAGTTCTTTAATTAATGAGGCATAGCAGAGACCACATATTTAATTAGTGAGGCTTCCAATTATGGTATTAATTCGAAATAATGAATGAATTGACCTACCATAATAAATCACAGATTATTCCACTAAAATTTGTAATTACACTCCTCGGTATAATTTCAAAATCAATCATTAAATTCTTATTTAACTCCCCATATTAAGATTACAGATACCAACCAATTGAATTAAATTTCTTACTATTTAATTCATTGATTAATTTAATTCTTTATTCAAACGCCTAACTTATTTCATGTGACAGATACAGAATCCACCTGCAAGATTTTCACATGAAAACTTATAAGCAATCATAAAGGGGTATCATCAATCTCAA
This sequence comes from Datura stramonium, assembly GCA_018107945.1. Classification (NCBI taxonomy): domain Eukaryota; kingdom Viridiplantae; phylum Streptophyta; class Magnoliopsida; order Solanales; family Solanaceae; genus Datura; species Datura stramonium. Next base: position 167,872 of record JACEIK010002983.1, read on the forward strand.
GGTCGAGATATGGATTTCATAAACTAATTATTATTTCACAAATATCATTTATTATTATCCAACCTATTGGGAATATTTTAACTCGCGAAAGAGTTTCACCCTTTGATAGATCAAAACAACAAGCAAATGACATTGATCATAATAGTTATATCAAGATTAAGAGTATAAGTACATTTAATGATTTAGAGAATTTATTTTACTAAGTCAGAAAAAAACTATTCTCTACTTGGTCCATTCAATACATACAAAATATACTAGCACAAGAAGTTGGAATAATACCATTTTCATAATCAAGATAAATTATATTTAATTCCGTGCTACAAGCATACCGATGAATTTGTCCAATTCTCATCTTAGATTGTGAACATATACAAACTTTATACTTATAAGAATCAATGATTTAATTTTTTGTGTATAAGCTAAACGTTATACACTAAACCATCTACTATATAAGTAAAGGACACACATGCAAAATTAATCTATTCAAAACAAGACTTTATTGATCCAACAAATAAAATGAAAGTCTTACATAAAACTGAAACATAACACTATACTAAACCGCATGGTTAATAGTATATCCTAACAATCTCCCTCTTAGACTCATAATCATGCACCTACAACATTAATGCTCGTTCCTTCTACATGCTTATCAAAAGGCTTCTGTGACCAGCTCTTTATAAATGGGTCCGCCAAATTGTTCTCCGATACAATCTTAATGTGTCCTGAATTAACTGATATTTTCTCTTAATGTGTTTGCTTCTTTTGTGACTTTGTGGTTCCTTTAAGTTTGCAACCACACCACTATTATCACAATAAAGTGTAATTAGTGCTTCAATTAAAGGAATCACTCCAAGTTCTTTTAGGAAGTTCCGAAGCCAAACAACCTCCTTAGCCGCCTCAGAGGTAGCTACATACTCGGCTTTTATGGTGGAATCAGCAACACACGATTTCTTGATACTCCTCCAACTTATGGCTCCACCTCCTAAGGTAAACACATATCCTAAGGTAGATTTTCTAGAATCTTTATCAGACTGAAAATCTGTATACCCAACGGGCACTAGATCACCCGAGTGAAAAACCAACATATAATCCCTAGTCCTTTTCAGATACTTGATTATATGCTTAACTGCAGTCCAATGTTCATTCCCAGGATTTGGCTGATATCTACTAACCATGCCAACAGCAAAGCAGATGTCAGGTCTAGTACATAGCATAGCATACATGAGACTCCCAACAGCAGAAGCATAAGGGATTAGCCTCATCCTCTCTATCTCGTCAGTCGTTTTAGGAGACTGATCCTTTGATAGAGAAATTCCATGCCTAAAAGGAAGAAATTCCTTTTTGGAATTTTTCATGCTAAACCTGGTAAGAATTGTATCAATATAAAGCACTTGAGACAAGCCTAATATCCTTTGCTTGCGATCTCGCATGAGCTTGATCCCAAGGATGTGAGCTGCTTCACCCAAGTATTTCATATCAAAATGCGAGGAAAACCACTCTTTGACTGATTTCAACATGCTCACATTGTTTCCTATGAGCAAAATGTCATCCACGTACAGAATCAAAAATGCTACTTTATCTCCCTCCCACTTTTTATATATGCATGACTCGTTCTCACATTGATCAAAACTAAAAGTCTTAATCGAATTGTCAAAACAAGTGTTCCATACCCTAGATGTCTGTTTCAACCCATAAATGGATCTTTTCAGCTTACACAACATGTGCTCATTGTCACTTTCCACGAAACCCTCTGGTTGTGCCATATATATGCACTCATCAAGACTTCCATTAAGAAAAATCGTCTTGACATCCATCTGCCAGATCTCATAATCATAATGAGCAACAATGGATAAGAGAATTCTGATGGATTTAAGCATGGCCACCGGCAAAAAGGTGTCCTCATAATCAATTCCTTCATTTTGAGCAAACCCTTTTGTAACAAGCCTAGCTTTAAAAGTCTGTACTTCTCCATCCACCCCTCTCTTTTTCTTATAGATCCATCTACAACCAAGGGGTTTTACTTCTACAGGTGGTTCTACAAGATCCCAGACTTGATTGGAGTACATAGACTCCATTTTTGATTTCATAGCAACTATCCATTTTATAGCATCTATATCTTGTAATGTTTGGGTATAACTAAGGAGTTCTGTATTAGGCTCTTCAGGGATTCTATCATAAGATCCAGCGACTCGTGATATAGCTCATGCTCAAGAGTTTNTTGTAATGTTTGGGTATAACTAAGGAGTTCTGTATTAGGCTCTTCAGGGATTCTATCATAAGATTCTCCCAAGAGCGCAAACCGAATGGGTTTTCTAATAACTCTCCCACTACGACGACTCACTACAAGATCATTAATTTGATCTTGCGGTAGAACCACAACATCACTTTCGGGAACTAAATCCTGATTATCACGAACTTCTTCCCCAAGCACAGGCTGCTCGACAAGTATAGGCTGGTCAATATTGCTCCCACTATCTTGAGGTAGTGAGATGTCCGACCTTTTTACTTGCACCTCCCATTGCCTATTGACATCTCTCCCACTACGATAATGGAGTAGTATGTCAATACTTGCTTGTGGGATCTGTTCTTTAGATACATAATTTGTTATTCCATTTTTCAATTCATGTAAAGCGAGTTTACTTCTAGGAACATGGTTTATTAAATAGTCCTCTTCCAGAAACTTGGCATTTGTTGTAGTAATGACCTTCTTTTCTTTAGGATAATAAAACAAACCACCTTTCATCTCTTTTGGGTATCCAGCGAAGACACATACTTCTGTCCTTGATTCCAACTTATCAGTTTTTCCCTTTAGCACATCGGCTGGACAACCCCATAACCCAATGTGTCTTAGACTAGGCTTTCGTCCAGTCCATAATTCTATTGGAGTTAAAGGTACTGATTTGGAAGGAACCAAGTCCAATAGGTAGTTTGTCGTGTCTAATGCATATCCCCAAAAGGAAGAAGGCAAATCCGAATAACTCAACATTGATCTTACCATTTCCAAAAGAGTTCTGTTTCTTCTCTCTACCACGCCATTTTGTTGTGGTGTTCTTGGAGCAGATAATTGAGATGCAATTCTACAATCTAATAAGTATTTAATGAATTCAGTAGAAAGGTATTCACCATCACGATCAGATCTTAATGATTTAATATGTTTATCATGTTGCTTTTCCGTTTCTGCCTTAAATTCTTCGAACTTGTCAAAGCATTCAGATTTACGGCGCAACAAGTAAACATATCCATATTTAGAGTAGTCATTTGTGAAGGTCACAAAATACTCAAAACCACCTCTTGCTTGTATATTCATAGGACCACACAAATCAGAATGAATTAATTCCAACTTATCTTTAGCTCTATTTCCTTTAGAAGGAAAGGTCTCTTAGTCATTTTTCCTTCTAAACAGGATTCACAGGTTGGCAGTGCCTCCACTTTCAATGAACTCAAAGGTCCATCATAGACCAACCTTGAAAACCTATTTAGATTTATATGACCTAGACGCAAGTGCCATAAGTAAGTTTAACTCAATTCAGAAACATGTTTTCTTTTATTTGACAGATTAATGTTATTTAGTTCCTTTGGTTGCAGCAAGTTAGGAGGTGTTTCAAGAATAAATAGATCATATACTCTAGCAGCAGTATAGATAAAATGCTTGTTAAGTTTGATAACAACAGAATTATTACCAAAATATATATTATAACCAACATCCATCAATTTTGAAACTGAAAGCAAATTCCTTCTAATAGAAGGTATATAGAGAACATCTTTTAAATCTAAAACTCTAGAACTACTAAAAGAAATACTAATATTTCCTAAAGCTAAGGTCGGTGATGGTTCGCCATTGGCTTGAAAAACGCAAATTTCGTTCTCACTTAGCCGTCGTGTTTTCCGAAACCCCTGCAAAGAAGTGCAGACATGATAAGTGGCCCCCAAATATACAGCCCATAGCATTGTAGAAACAACCGCTAAACAAGTTTCAATGACATTTAAGTAAGAAGAATTACCTTGTTTGTTCAATTTAGTCAGGTAGTCAGAACATTGCTTCTTGTGTTGCCCAGGTTTCTTGCAATGATAGCACTTGCCTTTCGGCTTAGCCACACCACCATTTGCAATTCTAGATGCCTTGTGAAGTCTATTCTTTTTCTGTCCGTCTTTCGGCTTAGAAGAAGAAGGAGTTCTCTCAACATTCAATGCCACAACAGGAGTTTGCTGTTTGATAATGGACTCAACCACTTGCAGCTCATTCAATAATTTCGCTAGAGACAGATCCATCTTGTTCATGTTATAGTTCAAGCGAAATTGTTGAAAACTATCAGGTAAAGTCTGCAGGATCATCTCAACTTGAGATTCCTTATCAATCTTAGCTACAAGGATTTCCAGTTCATTAAGAAGACCAATCATTTTAAGAACATGGTCCCTCACGGATGAACCTTCAGCCATTTTAGTGTTCAAAAGGGCTTTCATGGTTGTCTGCTTTGCAACACGATTATGCTCATTGAACATCTCTTTGAGTCTTTCAAGCATATCGTAAGCAGATTCCATGGACTGATGCTGATGTTGCAAAACATTTGATATTGAGAAAAGAATGTAACATCATGTCATCTCATCAGCCTTAACCTATTTTTCATAGGCTTTGATTTGATCCATAGTGGCATTCTCAGGTTTTTCAGGGCATTCCTCAACCAACACAAAATTATACCCTTCAGCAGTTAGGAGAATATCCAGATTTCTTTTCCAGTCAACATAATCCGGGCCCTCTAACTTGTTTTCTTTTAAAATAGAGGCGAGAGGATTGAACGAAGTCATTATTAATCTGGGAGGTAAAAAATATCAAATAGATCATTAAGCATGCTACAAGAATATTTAAATTCATGTGAATACATAACACATACAACCATGCATATTGAATAGCTAGATTCGATAGGGAAACTTAACCATTCATGCAAACTATATGAGTTATGACAGATGTTTACCCCATAAATCAAAACAGAACTAACTCAGTTTGGAGAGTAAACTACATATTTAAGACAGGTAAATATCCAAATAATGTAAATCTCTATTCTATTGAACCAACATGTAACTCAGTTGGAGAGTTAATATAAGTTTTCAACAACAAGAGACAAGCAAACACAATAATCCCGTAATGAATCTATCCGATGAGCAAAGAAGACCAATGTCAACATGTAAACTCATTACATTACTGTTACGTACCAATGGAGACCATAAGGATTGGACCCTAACAAACCTGGTTGTAATTAACTAATTTTTTTTTTCAATTTTTAATTTTTCAGAAAACAGAAAAATGTCCAAAAACCCATCAAAATGATTTCGAATGGCCAAAAAACGACGTTAGTCACAGCATAGCGGTGCGTATTGCTCAGTGGGTCATTTCTGATGAACCTACCAAATTTCAGGTCAATCAGAGTTCGTCAAAATTTAAAAAACTCCAATACCGATCAAAACCGGCAGCCGTGCGCTCCTCGACAGGGACATGCGCATTCCTCGGCAGCATCCTGCGCGTGACTCCGCAGCGCCTCGCGTGACTCGACAATTTTTTTTTGTTTCACCAAATATATCATAAATTGTTTATAAAACAGTTTTTCCAACACAAACCATTAAAACACTCGTTTTTTTCTATGATATGATTTGTGCATTCATGCCAAAAAGACAATACATGAAACAATCTTTTTCATGAATTTTCCAAATTATCTAGGTAGATGTAAGTCGACTCGTGATGCCAATTGTTAGAACATGTGCAGCGGAAGTAAACATGAATAGAATCAACAATCTTACATGAATCACTAGATAACAAAGACGAGTTAGATTATGAAATACTAGCCTCTTGAAGCTTTCACACAACGCGTCCAACTCGTTCTTCAGGTCTGCAGTCTTCTACTATGTCCTCAATAATCTAACTCGTCGTTGTTATCTAGTGATTCATGTAAGATTTTTTATCCTATTCACGCTTGCTTTTGTTGCGCATGTTCTAACATATAGTAGAGCACCTTCAGTATAAATATACCTGCACACAAAAGGTGCTCCACTACCTAACCGTTTTCACCATTTTAATTATGAAAAATCTAACAAACCTATTTGTTATATTTTTCCCTCAATCCACACCATTTCAATCAAATTCTCAATTATCATTCTCTGCGGGGTTATTTCACTTTTGTGGGAGGAAATCTTGTTACATGGAAAAGCAAAAAATAAAATGTTATTACACTCTCTAGTGCAAAAGCGGAATTCAGAGGAATAACACTTTGGAATATGTGAAGCATTATGGCTAACACTTCCTCTTAACAGGTTTGATTTATCCACCTAAGGCACCAATTCGATTATATTATGATAGTAAGGTTGCACGTGATATTGCTCATAATTCGATATACCGCGATCATACCAAGCGTGTAGAAGTAAACATATTTTTCATCTAGAAAAAATTGAATGAAAAGATACTGGAGTTACCTATAATTCGATCGGAGTATCAATTGATTGATCTTCTTACTAAAATATTCTCTAAATTTGAGAGCAAGTTGGACATGTGCGACATCTATGCCCCGATTTAAGAGAAAGTGTAGAGATATTTTAGGCTTAATTCGGTAAGCTTTGTAAAACTAGAAACTTTCTTGCTTTTAGTAATCTTTGTAAAATATGAAACTTATTTTAAGTACTGTAAAATAAATAGTTAGAAATTAGTTATTTTCATTTAATGTAACTTAGTTATTTTAGCTATATATTAAATTACATGTTCTTCTTTGAGAAATAATAGAATACAATTAAAAAGGAATTATTCTGCTCAAGATTTGAACTTATATTTTAAAATTTTCTTTATGCTCAAAACCACTTTCTTGTAACTCTACTCCTCTGTCCAAATCCACTTATGAAACTTTATGTCCTGCTTCGCATTTAACCCAACTTTCTGTTAGAATAGTGGTTTGGTTTTGGTTAGGAGGAGATGATTTATTCATGTATCAAATTTTGTATAATTTATATCACATTTGGTAGTATAAAACATAACAAATTAAGTACAGTATTTGGTTAATAATTTAAAATTCCGCATAACTAATACATATATAAGTTATGAGAAATTTATGTATTCCTTTTATAGAATAAAGATGAATTAACTAACACATGAAAACCTAATTAAATCTATCATAACTAATACCTGCACAATTCTAACTATCATCCTAACAATAGTGTGATGAAAGGACATGACAAAATAGAATTTATCTCTCATTGATAAGATAGAAGAAAATAGAAGTGTTCTTAAACATTTTTTAAGTTACTTGTTTTGAATTATTTGAGAAAAGTTTTAGAGGGAAACCAAAAGTGGTTATAATATTAAATAGTCAAAGATGGAAACCAAAAGTTTGGTTATAATAAGTAGCCCAGATTAGTTTTAGTCACCTATCATATTTTTATTTATTTCATTTAAAACAATTTCTTTTAATTAATTATTCAAAATATTTTTTAACAGGTTTTTAAAATAGGTGACTATTAATTTTTAAAAAGTGTTTGTTGGTAGTAATTAAGTCTATTAATTTCAACAAGACCTTTTTTTTAAAAACTAATATGAGCTCAGTGCGCCGATCCGCCCACGGATATATTAAAATTTTCGCCTTTTTCCCCCTTGACGGATGCACTAAGCCCAAATATTTAGATTCACAAGCTGCCAACATTGGGCATCCAAGGCAAGGCAATACCGCACGTTGGGACAGCCAGCATGCATGGGCAGAAAGCTTGCGCAGCCTGCCTGACACGCCAGACACAGCATGCTTGCACACTTGACACAGCCTGTCAGACACGCCAGACGCAACATGCCTGCACGCCAGACACAACATACTTGCACACTTGACACAGCTTGCCTGGCACAACCCACATGGCCAAGTTGACACATCCACATGGTATATAGTGTAGGGACATGTTTGTATATAAATAGGCCTCAAGGGGCAGCACTTGTACTCATCCACACATTCTCATCTTTACATACTTAATGAAATCTCAAGGGCTCTTACCTCCCAAAATATTTTTCTTCTATACTTTACTTGCTTTCTTGCCTTCTTATTTGTTTGTCATCCGATCCTTAGCACACTTTGTGCGTTTATGAGCAGTTAGGACTGAATATTTGCGTGGAAGTATAGCCATCTTATCTATCCCACGGCCTTAGAAAAACAAGCCCGTGACAAGTGGTATCAGAGCATCATTCATGGCAAACCACGAAGAAGAAGAAGCTGCATTCCATGGAGACAACTAGGGAAATGAACCCCAAAAGAAGTCCAAAACCAGTAGAAGGGACAAGAATCGAGGAAAGGATCCCTCCCTTGTTCCAGTCATCGAGGGACATACACATGGGGAGACCAAAGGTTTGAGCACCGGCCAGCTTAGTGAGCGACTCACTCATGCAGAGCTGGCATGGTGGCCTTGAACCGGTGCATTGAGGTTCTTGAAGGAAACTTTTCTTCTCTTGAGAGCGTTGCTGATCTTGAGGGGCTAGATGAAGTCAAATAGTATATAAACAACCACTCAAGAATTATTTGGTTTCTTTCTTATAGTTGAAATAAGAATTTGAATTATACGAAAAATCTTACAAGTCTCTATAGATACGATATCTGGACTTCACCGTCCTATATTGCTTGACGATCACGTGTGCTTGTACGTGCATTTGAATGCATCAGTCTTTTTCGGGTTTACTGAGAAGAGTAATAAGATGCAATTGGTAGTCTAAGGGAAGTTTAGTAATATCCTAATTAACATAATTAGTTAATTACTCTATCCGTTTCAAAATAAGTGGTGTTTTAGCCTTTTTATTTTATTTAAAAATAAGTGGTGTTTTACATTATCAAGAAGGTATTAGTGATGTTATTCCAATTTTATCCTTATTTAAATGAAGAGATATTTATAAACTAGTAAAGAGCTACATCTTATCCAAGGTATTTATACGAATAAGTTTGTAAAAATGCATTTTACTTTCTATAAGTGAGTAGTTTTTTAAGGGATGTGACCAAGCTAAAAATACCACTTATTTTGAAATAAAAGGAGTAGTCAAGAGATAAAAGTTTAGTTATAACTACCAGGGTCAGTTATAATTAATTAGCATTAATAATGTAATACTTTCTGGTGTGTGTGTGTGTGTGTGTGTGTGTGTGTGNATACTTTCTGGTGTGTGTGTGTGTGTGTGTGTGTGTGTGTGTATCTGCTTATATACACAAAGTTGAATATATAAGAGAATTTTCTCTATATATACAAATTCAAGTACTTACTTCTTCTCCATCAACTCTCTTTCTCTCGACTATGAATCCACAAGGACATCTAGACTTTCAACGGTGATTATCATTCTCTGCACAGTAACTTAGCAGATGAACTATTAGCTTCCACATTTATATACAAATTCTCTAATAAAAATCACAATATCAGTACTTGAGGTTTATTTGCTTTTCTATTTCTTGGTTCTGAAATTCTAACAAATCAGTACAAATCTTGACTCAAATTTAAACATTGTATGGTGAATTGAAGGTTAGGTCTCTTGTCACAATTTCATATTGAAGATAGACAGCACAATGAATTCATAATACAACTGAAATTACGCAGACGGAATTACATATTGCTCAACCTGCTCATGGATCAAGCCAAGCCTTGGATCATAATCATCCCTTACATCTTCATTTTGCTGACGTAATTGGCATCTCACTAATTTCTTTACAACTCACTGATGCTGAGAATTACTCTTTGTGGAGTAAGTACATGAGAATTTCTCTCTTAGGAAGACTTTCTAATGCAAGGGCGTCTTTATAATTTGATTGAAGGTGTCTTACTAGGCATGAAGCTTCAAAATCTATAAAAGTTGTCCTGAATAGTCACATCAACCCAGAAAAAGTTAACTTTTTCAGATTCCTAGAGAATTAAAATAACATTGAAGGTTCTTTAGAATATGTGAGCCTTTCTTGAAAATTTAAAATATTCACTGAAGGCTTGTAGATAGTAGATCACCTTCAGTATAAATATACTTGATGGTTTTTTTGTTTTTGAACATGAAAGCTGCACACAAAAGGTGCTCCACTACCTATGCATTTTCACCATTTTAAGTATGAAAAATCTAACAAAACCCATTTATTATAATTTTTCCTCAATCCACACCATTTCAATTAAATTCTCAATTATCATTCTTTGCAGGGTTATTTCACTTTTGTGGGAGAAAATCTTGCTACATGGAGAAGCAAAAAAAAAAAAGGTTATTACATGGTCAAGTGCGAAAGCGGAATTCAGAGGAATGACACTTATGGCTAACACTTCTCTTAACAGATTTGAGTTATCCTCCTAAGGCACCAATTTGATTATATTATGATAGTAAGGTTGCACGTGATATTGCTCATAATTCGATATACCACGATCATACCAAGCATGCAGAAGTAAACATATTTTTTATCAAGAAAAAATTGAATGGAAAGATACTGGAGTTATCTATAAATCGATCGGAGTATCAATTGATTGATCTTCTTACTAAAGCAGTTTCGGGTAAAATATTCTCCAAAATTGAGAGCAAGTTGGACATGTACGACATCTATGCCCATATTAAAAGAAAATGTAAAGATATTTTAGGCTTAATAATTCGGTAAGCTTTGTAAAACTAGAAACTTGCTTGATTTTAGTAATTTTTGTAAAATATGAAACTTATTTTAAGTCCTTACTTGTAGAATAAATATTTAGAAATTAGTTATTTTCATTTAATGTAACTTAGTTATTATAGCTATATATCAATGTACATATTCTTCTTTGACAAATAATAAAAATACAAATAAAAAGGAATTATTCTGCTCAAGATTTGAACTTATCTTTTAAAATTTTCTTAATGCTCAAAACCACTTTCTTGTAACTCTACTCCTCTGTCCAAATCCATCTTCTGCCAGCCCTACATGTACACCCTAACTAAATACAAGTGATCAAAATCCACTTACAAAACTTTATGTACTTTGCTTTTAACCCAACTTTATGTTAGAATAGTGGTTTGGTTTTGGTCAGGAGGAGGTGATTTATTTATGTATTAAATTTTATATAACTTATATCATATTTGGTTGTATAAAACTTAACATATTCAGTACGATATTTGGTTAATAATTTAGAATCCCGTATAACTAATACATATATAAGTTATGAGGAATTTATGTATTAATTTTTGTAGGATAAAGATGAACTAACTAAAACATGAATAACTAATTAAACCTAGCATAACTCTAACTATGTCATGCCCCGAGTCTACACCTTGGACGTAACACGGTACTTGAAGCCACAAGTGACCCCAAGTCAACCCCAGGTCTATCATTCACTAGCATTTTGAGTAAACATGCACAACAGAACTTAAATAATAGCGTAAAATATTTAAGAAAGACAAGTCTGAAAACATAAAGTTCAAAAAATTTGATTAATACTGATAAGTCTGAAAATCATATATGTCTGAAAGCCATCTATCTGAAGAGTTGCTCGGACAAGCCCCCAGCTAACTCTAAGTCTACTGAAACTATGAAATAACTGAAGGAAGGAAATAATGCCCTCGGATGATGAGGACTCACACTTCAACTGCTGAGATGGAGAATCTGACTACGGCGTCTAGCAGTGCTGAGTCTGAGAACCTACAGCTGTATCATGAAACGATACAACATAAAAGTATGCGTCAGTACTTTGAATGTACTGAATATGTGAGAGTAATATACTGATAGATTTAAATGACTGAACTGGTAAGACATTCAATGACCAACTAGTTATTTGAACTGAAATGATCTGAAGTATCTGAGATGGTAAAAAATGACCCTGCCTAGTGGTCAAAGACATGTCCTAAATCTATAATACTAAATTTGAAATACTGCACTAAACTAAACTAAACTAATAGATCTGAAACAGGTCTGAGATTCTTATTCTGAAATTGGACTAGACTAACTAGTGGGAGAGTCTATAACTGACATATAACCACGTGAGCTAGACGTGGAGTCCGATGTATACACCCACCGATAGGACCCAATATACCTTTCCAGGGTATAAAGGCATGAACTGGGTGATCACAAAAGTCTGGGGCCAAATCAGGCCAATAATCTATATTTATAATCCTACGCTGACAACGTAGTTCTAGGAACCTGGGTGCGCTGGAACCCCGGTCCGCTCGGTGCTAAGTCCTACTCCCACTGGAACACCTAAACTGAACTACTAGGCTGATAGCTCAAAACTGGGGTTCAAGACTAGTCAGGGACATATAACTGAAGGTACCTTGTGAGTCTTATCGGACCATATTCTGAAACTGAATTTTATATTGGTCAGAGCTGCTCATCTAAAAGCGTCGTAACCATCTAAGAACAAACTAAAATCTGAGTTGGGGTCCTAGGGCAAGTCATATATANTGATTGCCTAGTGGACCAATAACTGAATTCTGATTCTAATTCTGATATTTGGGAGGTACTACTGACACCTCGAGAATTTCTATAGCCAGACTGATTAGTTGACAATTCTGCATAGTTCTGAAGGGATTCTACATTCTAACTAAACTGAACTATTAAGCAGCTAATAGAGAATTCGACTCATTCCAGCAATACGGGGATTCCATAATATAGCAACAATTCAAGAATTCAAGAAACTAATTTATCAAGTCTAAAATTATTCTTATCAATGGGATATCTACTCATTACATATATGATGAGAGTTTCAAGAAAAATTCATCCAAAACATGCTTAATTCACTAGAGGGAGATCTTTCAAGCAAGATCATCTTCATGCAAAAATTTAGGGCTTCAATTCACTATTGCAAGAATCTCGATAATTTAAATAAGAACTTATGGAATTCATATCAATAATAAACGAGAATATCATTCTATGAGATATTGACGAATAATAACATGAAATTTCTCCGTATTCGAAAAGCTCAGGGCTAAAACTAATAGAGAAGTTATGGAAGAATTTTGGGGGACACAAGGAAAGAATAAATTCCCTTGTTGAATACCCACATACCTGACAAGAAACTAAGAGAATTTACTTGAAAATTGAAGAAGAACAATCTGCCCTAGATGATGCCCTGAACTTCTTTGAGAGGAACTCTGCATTATTTTTCTTGGAAGTCTGAGTGGGGAATGAGGAAAGGACCCATTACCCCCACTAAAATGTGTAGAACTGAAGCTAAAACGATGTGGTTTAAGGATTGGGAGGGTAGGAAATTACTAAATAGCTCTTAGAAATTCTTAGAAATTCGCTGGGAAAAACTGTCAGGTGCCCCTAACGGGTCGTGGTGTCTGACCACGACTTGTGGTCACTCCTATCGAGTATACTGCCTGGGATCCTCAATAGGTCACCATGAAGGACCTAACGGGTCGTGGTCACTGACCACGACTCGGGGTCACTGACCACGACTCGTAGTCACCAGTCGTGGACCACACTGGTTCACTACTGAAGATTCAACTCTAGACTAGGTAATGAGTCACTTAACGAGCCGTTGCCACAGGTGACGACTCGTTGCACCCACTCTTCAAGTACTAGTCAACTAAAAATATACCCAACTCGGGCCCAACCATGAGTGACTTAACGGGTCGTGGTCAGTGACCACGACTCATGAAGTCCCTCGTTAGGTACACTGCCTCCCTCCTTCACATCAGCCAGCCTCCTCCTCACGGCTCACCTAACGAGTCATGAGGTTACTTAACGAATCATCAGGTGGGCCGTCCTGCAACATTTCTGCAATTTTCAGATTTTCTGATTTAAGTCCCGAATATTAATTTTGAGTTTTCGGGGCATTACAATATCTCCCCCTTGAAAACATTCATCCTCGAATGTTAGAAAACACACAGGAAACCAGAGAATAACAATCATGTTCCAGATACTATTCATTTAACTCCAAAACTGACGGAACAACTACTTTCATTTCAAAATACATAATTGAACTGAATTCTCTTTTCAAACATACATTCAAAAACATAAAAGAGACTTGTCATGAAAAAAAATTGAGTTCTAGGGTCAAAACTAATATCTTAAACTTTTCTAGAGCCGGTAAGAACAAATGCGGGTATTTGGCCATCATATCTGCTTCGGCCTCCCACGTAGCTCCTTCAACCTGCTGATTTTTCCACAAAACCTTGGCTGAAGCTATCTCCCTGTTTCTTAGCTTATGAACCTGACGGTCAAGGATTTGGACTGGTACCTCCTTATATGAGAGACTATCCTTTATTACCACGCTGTCCAATGGCACAACTGAAGTTGGATCTCCGATGCACTTCTTCAGAAGTGACACATGGAAAACTGGATGTGCAGCTGCTAGCTCTGAAGGTAACTCTAACTCATAGGCCACATTGTCGATACGCCTCAAAATTCTATAAGGTCCCACATACCTCGGACTGAGCTTCTCTTTCTTTCAAAACCTCATCACCCCTTTCATGGGCGAAATTTTCAGGTATACCCAGTCATCAACTGCAAATTCCAACTCTCTTCTCCTCACATCGGCATAAGATTTCTGGTGGATCTGAGCTGTTTTCAACCTTTCTCGGATGAGCTGAACTTTCTACATTTCCTCGTGAACTGAATCTGGCCCTATCAAGGTAGTTTCCCCAACTTTGAACCACCCTATAGGAGATCTACACCTTCTACCATACAATGCTTCAAATGGGGCCATCCGGATACTAGAATGGTAGTTGTTGTTGTACGCAAACTCGATAAGAGGCAAATGGTCATCCCAATTACCCTTGAAATCGATCATGCACGCTCTTAGCATATCTTATAGAGTTTGAATAATCCGCTCATCTTGCCCATCTGTCTACGGGTGAAAAGATGTACTGAGCTTGACCTGAGTGTCAAGTCCCTTCTGAAAAGACTTTCAGAAATGGGAGGTGAACTGGGTACCCCTGTCTAAAATAATGGCCAATGGCACCCCATGAAGTCTAACTAACTCTCGGATGTAAAGTTTGGCATAGTCCTCAGCTGATTCTGTGGTTTTAACATGGAGGAAATGAGCTGACTTAGTCATCCGATCTATTACCACCCAGATTGAGTCATGCTGTCGGCGAGTCCGAGGTAGACCAGTAATGAAGTCCATATTCACTTCTTCCCACTTCCATGTGGGTATACTGATATCTTGTGTCATGCCTCCGGGTCTCTGATGTTCTACCTTGACATGTTGGCAATTCGGGCACTTTGCTACAAATTCGGCGATATCCCTTTTCATGTCGTTCCACTAGTAAATTTCCCGCAAGTCGCGGTACATTTTAGTAGCACCGGGGTGAATAGAGTATCTCGAGCTGTGTGCCTCAAATAGTATCTGTTTACTCAATTTACCAACATCTGATACACACAACTTGCCCTGGTAACGGAGCACCCCATCTCCCCCTTGGGAGAAAGCTTCTATCTCTTTTCTGAGGACTGCTTCCTTAAGTTTAAGTAAAGTGGGATCCTCATCCCGTCTAGACTTGACTTCAATAAGTGGTATCCTCATCCCATCTAGACTTGACTTCAACTACCAAAGATGAATCTGACCCGTTTTGCATTACAACGCCACCTTCAGCTGAATCCACCAACTGCACCCCTAACCGAGATAGCCTGTGAACTTCTTTCGCTAACTCCCTCTTTCCTTCCTTAATGTGAGCCACACTTCTCATAGACTGTCTGTTTAGGGCGTTGGCCACCATATTGGCCTTACCCGGTTGATACAACACACTCATGTCATAATCATTTAGCAGTTTCAACCACCGTCTCTGACGCAGGTTTAGGTCCTTCTGGTTGAACACATACTGAAGGCTCTTGTGGTCTGTGAACACATCCACGTGAGCCCTGTACAAGTAGTGTCTCCATATTTTCAACGTGAATACCACTGCTGCCAACTCCAAGTCATGAGTCGGATAGTTCTTCTCATGGACTTTGAGCTGTCTGGAGGAATAGGCTATCACTTTGCCTCGTTGCATCAAAACGCAACCAAGTCCAACTCTGGAGGCGTCAAAATATACAACAAACTTATATGTTCCTTCTAGAAAGATCAAAACTGGAGCAGTAGTGAGTCGAGTCTTTAACTCCTGAAAACTCTTCTCACACTCATTGACCACTGAAATTTCACCTTTTTCTGGGTTAAGTTGGTTAGAGGGGTTGATATGGTGGAGAAACCTTCCACAAACCATCGGTAATAGTCTTCTAAGCCAAGGAAACTCCTGATTTCGGTAAGAGAGGTAGGTCTGGGCCAATCCTTCACTGCTGCTATTTTATGGGGATCTACTTGTATCCCCTCACCCGCTACCACATGACCCAAGAATGTCACAGACTTCAACTAGAATTCACACTTGCTGAACTTGGCGAATAATTGGCGATCTCTGAGGGTCTGTAATACTATCCTTAGGTGATTGGCATTCTCTTCCTCATTTTTGGAGTACACCAGAATGTCGTCGATAAATACAATGTCGAACATATCCAGGTACTGCTTGAAAACCCTATTAATCAAATCCATGAAGGCTACTGGGACGTTCGTTAACCCAAAGGACATCACCACAAACTCGTAGTGATCATACCGAGTTCTGAATATTGTTTTCGGTATGTCACTCTCTCTAACTCTTAATTGATAGTACCCTGACCTAAGATTGATCTTGGAGAAACAGTTGGCTCCCCGAAGTTGGTCAAATAGATCGTCAATTCTGGGTAGAGGGTACTTGTTCTTAACTCTGACCTTGTTCAGCTGACGGTAATCTATGCACATTCTGAGGGTACCGTCTTTATTACGCACGAATAGCATTGGAGCACCCCAGGGAGAGATGTTGGGTCTAATAAAACCCTTATCAAGAAGATCTTTTAACTGCTCCTTCATCTCCTTAAGCTCAGCTGGAGCCATTCTGTATGGAGGGATGGAGATGGGCTGAGTGTCTAGGAGGAGATCTATTCCGAAGTCTATCTCCCATTTACGGGGGACTACGAGAAGATCCTCAGGAAATACATCTGGGAACTCACTGACAACTGGAACTAACTGTATGGCCGGGGTCTCAGAGTTGAAATTCTTAACCCGAACTAGATGATATATACATCCTTTGGAAATGAGTTTCTGGGCCTTAAGGAAGGAAATAAACCTACCCTTAGGCGTTGAACTACTACCCGACCATTCTAACACTGGTTTATTTGGAAATTAGAACTTGATAACTCTAATTCTGCAGTCAACTGAGGCATAGAAG
>JACEIK010002984.1:0-10095 GCA_018107945.1 Datura stramonium
TATCCCGACCATCTTATCAATATTCTTAGAGGCTTGAAGGCTGTATATATTTTCCTGTGGTTAGTTGTGCCGATCGTGTGGGGTCATGCGTATGTTTTAGTTGTTTATGTTGGCCGTGTGAGGTCTTATTTAGTATATAGTTGGTGACCTTTCCGGTCACAGAGTACTTTAGTTCCTGGTTCAGTCCCTCAGTGAAATATTGTCAGCATGGTGGCCTTGTCGGCCCGCTTAGGTCCCCCCTACATGAATGGGGTTCTGGTTAGCTGATGTTATATTACAGGTGGCTATAGGCCTAGCCGGCCGGGGGCTGTATTTATAGCCACTATATAGCCCGTTGATTCCGTGAATCAGAGTTAGAGCTAGCCAGACACCGGAAGTGCTTAGGCTTAGTAGTCTAGCAGTTCAGGTCTTAGTAGGGCACCAGGTGTCATTCATATCCCCCCAAGGCGGGGCGTGATAGTAGCACTTCAAGATAAGCTTGACATAGATTACACATTCCCCGATGAACAGGTTTTGGCTGCTTCCCAGGATCTCATCCCATGGTTTGCAGACTACGCAAATTATCTAGTGAGTGATTTGATACTGGAAGATTTATCATTTTACCAGTGGAAGAAATTCATCTCTGATGTGGGAAGTTTTTCTGGGATGAGCCTTACTTATTCCGCATATCTGTTGATGGGGTGATTCGGAGATGCGTGTCTGAGGTTGAGATGTTGAGCATATTGGAGGCTTGTCATTCATCCCCTTTTGGAGGTCACCAAAGCGGGATTCGCACAGGCCACAAAATTTTACAATGTGGGTACTATTGGCCAACCATTTACCAAGATGCACATGATTTTGCAAAGGCATGTGATGCATGCCAAAGGCAAGGAGGCATGAGCTCCCTCTTACTCCCATCCTTATCATTGAGCTGTTTGATATTTTGGGTATTGACTTCATGGGCCTATTTGTGAGATCAAATGGGATGAATTACGTACTTGTAGCTGTGGACTATGTTTCGAAGTGGGTGGAGGCAATTGCGCTTCCAAACAATGAAGTTAAGAGTGTCACAGCGTTCTCGAAGCGAAATATTTTTGCCAGATTTGGAACTCCCAGATCCATCATTAGTGATGGGGGGTTCACACTTCTACAATCGGTTGTTTCGGACTTTGCTGGAGAAATATGGGGTGAAACACAAGGTGGCAACACCTTATCATCCAGAATCGAGTGAGCAAGTTGAGGTCTCCAAACGGAAGATAAAGACCATCTTGGTGAAGACTGAATGCTAACCGAAATGATTGGTATAGAAAGCTAGATGATGCATTATGGGCTTATCGGACTGCATTCAATACCCCTATAGGTATGTCTCCGCATCATCTTGTGTATGGGAAAGCATGTCATCTTCCGACGAACTTGAGCATAAAGCTATGTGGGCGTTTAAGAAGCTAAATATGAACTGGAGCGATGCTGCGAACTTGAGGCTTAATCGATTGAATGAGTTATATGAATTTTGTTTGAAAGCCTATGAAAGTTCAGAAACTTACAAACTGGGGATGAAGATTCAACATGACTGGAAGATTGAGCAGAGAGAGTTCATCCCCGGAGATATGGTGTTGTTATTTAATTCTAGGCTTCGCTTGTTTCCTGGAAAGTTGAAGTTCAAATGGTTGGGACCATTTCGAGGTGGTCCAAGTATTCTCCTATGGGGAAATTGAGTTGGAAAACCATGAAGGCAAACAGTTCAAGGTAAATGGCCAACGGGTAAAAGCATACCTGGGAAAGAGTGAAGAAATTAAACTGGTGGACCTTTGGGCTATGGGTGAAGTTTGAGTAACCCGGGGACTTGCGTCGTGTCGCGATATTAAATCAGGCGCTGCATGGGAGGCAATCAATGGAGGTATCTTGGTGAAGTCTGAGTAATCAAGATACCTGCGTCGTGCCGCTACGTTAAATTAGGCACTTCTTAGGAGGCAGCCCAAGTTGTAACTGTAATGTAAGTATAGTGTTTACATGTTTTGATATGTGCAGGTGATTAAGATGAGAAATATGAAGCAAGAACCAAAAATCTAAACTTGAGATTCTGGTGTTAAAGAGCACAGGACGAGTCGTTACTTGACTGAAAGACTCGTCCTATCTACTTGTGTCCACTGAAGCAAAAACAGTCAAGCCGTAAAGCTAATGACGAGTGACTCAAGAAATCATGGGGCAACTCAATGATTCATCAAGTGACTCGTCCTGACAATACTGAGTGTCCATAGAGTACAGGGCCAATGACTCACGACACGACTAGTTCGGTGAGACCACGATTCATTACGTAAGTCATTAGGTCCCAGGTAAGTTCTCTTTACCTGAGCAATAGAATGAGCAATTGAACAAGTCATGCTTCACTAAAAGACTCGTTACGTGGGTCGTGGTGCACTTGAATAAAATTCATCACCCGACCTAACCCACGTACAAATTGGGTAAATTTAATTTTCAAAATGTATAAACACCCGAATTTTCCTCAGATTTTCTCATAAGTTCTAAACATAAATCTTTCAAGATCAAATTCCTCACTTCCCATCTTCTCGAATCACTTCCATTTTCCCTAATCACTTCCCGACATCCCTAATTGCATACGCACATCTGCTCTCAATTCCTACCGCAAGTCGTAAATCACTTATCAAACTTCCCATCCTCCCTACTACTCAAATTTGCGTCATACACTCCTGGAATTATGAGTATTCATATGTTTAAGCATAAATCCTTAATCTACTCATGTGTGTAAACCGTGATGCATTTAATGATTTAGTACCCAACATGTAACCCTAAGTTGCCATGAATTTAATTGTGAACTTGAGCACTGTAATTTTAGAACTATAATGGTCTATGTGTTTTGAGAGATTGATCACCAATTGAGAGTGAGTATGGGTGGATGTGGGTTTTCTTATACCCATTGATTCGACGGGCATTACGATCTGTAAATGCTTTGTTCACAGAGCTTGATTGTGTTGCCTGCCCAACTCACACCAAAATTAAGGTGTCTAACATTTGAAATGGGCGAAGTCTGAGTAACCCAATGGTTTACCAGGTCATTTAGTGATGATGACTCATGTAACAACTCGTGGGATGCCTAACGAATTGTTACATGACCCGTCACTACTACTGTTAATGGAACTCTTAAGCACGAGCCACATGACGAGTTGTGGTATCACCTCACGACTTGTGATGTGTCTCGTCCTGAGTGGGGATTATATTAAGTTATATGCATGGCCATGACTGACTTAACGAGTAGCTTCCACAAGCAATGACTCGTCATGACCAGTCATCAACTACACTAGAACCAAAGTTGAACTTTTATCCTGTAGACTACAGTTGACCTCACGAATCGTGGCCAGTGGAAACGAGTCGTTAGGTCCTCTGTCCTGTCTGTAGGTAGGCACTAATTTGTCAAATTATATATACTCTCATCTTGGATACTAATGATTATTCCACAGGTACAATGGCACCAAAAGGAACCCAAAGAAGGGCCCAGCTAAGAAATCGGGGCAGGAGAAAGGCCATCCCTCGACTTGCAGACTAAGAGACGAGTCGTCATCTTTAGAAGAGTCAAGTGGCTCAATTGAAGAATATTAGATATCGAAGGAGCAGCTGAAGCGGAGGTCGACCAGGGCTGGGACTAAATTCCCTATAAATTCGACAGCTATGGTTGCTTCTCCGACTCCACTGGCGAGGGACCTACCCAGCCGGGAGGAAGAAAATGCTAGGGTCTCAGCCCCAATTTCTCTTGAGGGCACTA
This sequence comes from Datura stramonium, assembly GCA_018107945.1. Classification (NCBI taxonomy): domain Eukaryota; kingdom Viridiplantae; phylum Streptophyta; class Magnoliopsida; order Solanales; family Solanaceae; genus Datura; species Datura stramonium. The sequence continues at coordinate 3,758 of JACEIK010002984.1, forward strand.
CAGTTGCGTCAAATGATGAAGATGATAATGAATCACATGGCCAATAGGAGAGCACGGATAATTAGGAGACTGATACCTCCCACGCATCTACTGAGAAGCCTCGCGCCATCTACAACAGAGACATCACTCCCACAGATAAGGGCCACCTAGAGCGGAGCATTTATGAGGAGCCGAGATTGGTCACTACAGGGTTCAAGGACCTCCCGGACATTCAGGAGTTGTTTGAAAAATACCAGTTTGGGTGGTTGAGTGACCCATCCGGCAGCTACAGTCCACCATTGGTCAGAGAATTCTATGAAGCATATGCATCCACGCTAAAGCATTAGGCCCAGGGAGGCCAAGATTCGAGGAAACAGCCTGCATTGACCTGGGTGATGGTTAGGGAGACACTCGTGGACATTTCTGAGAGGACCATCTCCCGTATGTTGTATGGTCCAAATTATGAGCCACGATGAACACATCTAAGTTTGATTATCGATTGAGTGAGCTCCAGAAAATAAAGACCAAAATTTTGAGCCACGAGGAAAGAAAGAGACAGTATACTTGGATGGCTCGCATCATTGCCACTCGGGGTACACTAGTGGAATGGCTACATGGCTCGAAAGTACAGATCAAGAAGGCCACTCTAAATTTTCAGGCCAAATTGTGGTGGTCACTCGTACGACACAGGCTGGTACCAACCAACAATGATAATGTGGTAGCACCAGATTGAGCTGCACTGGTAGAAAGTATTATGGAGAGGTATGTTATCAACTTCCCAAGGTACATAGCTACGGAGATCCGGGAGAGAGCTATCATAGACAACACAAGCATCCCCTTCCCATGCCTCATAGATCGATTTTGTAAGGAGTCCCAGGTTTCGGAATTTCCATCTGTAGACTAGAGAGTGGTGGTGAATAAGATTACAGATATCGGGTTGATCAGAGATGATACAAACCCAGTTTCGAGTGCTAAGAGTCAGATAGTGATATCTGCAGGGGCCACATTACTAGCTAAGGCGTTGAGCGGAGGTATTCAGAGTGAGGCTGTGAGGTTTATTGAGTTCGAGGAAGAGTCGTCAGCGGCACGAGAGACTGATAGCCAGCCTGATACTACCATTGTAGTAGATACTCCACTGCTGGCTGAGGTCCAAGAGTCATCATCCACTGTACCAGTAGCTCTCCCACCCATTGCGATATCTCGCTCCTCACCAGCAGGCCTTGTCACAATATCTCAGAATTTCTAACCAACATGGCTAAGCGGTTGGTGAAGTCCGAAAAGCAGTAGGCTGACACGGCACTTCAGGTGAAGGTGCTAATGGAGCAGGTTAAGCCGTGGGTGACGAAAGAATTGGAGAGAATATCCAGGACATGGCATGATAGATTGGACACTTTGAAAGGCGGATGGATGAGCTCCTTGCTCAATTAAAGGATCTTGGGCTGACCAAATGGTATGCATAAGTGGAGACACTTAGAGCTGAGGTGCGACAGCTGACGCATGACAAATATCTGCTCTCACACCACCTGTGCTTCCAGTGGTAGAGAATGAGAGTGAGGAGGAGCTACCTCCGGAAGTAGATTTCATCACAGAGGAGCCGGTAGCTCGTGACAAAGGGAAGATACCTCGAGAGGAGGTGAGCGAAGGTGAGAATGGTGATCTGCTATGCGAGCAGAAGAGGGAGAAAAGAGACATGGAGGCAGCACTAAAGCTGTCTGGAGATGAGGCTCGAGAGAGGGCCAAAAGTGAGTCTTCTAGAGCTCGTGGAGAGGGTACGAGCTTTGTGGGTTCTGAGAGTGCACCGGTTAATCCCGGTGTCACAGGAGAAAAGTTTGGGGGGTTGCATCTGCGCCTTCCATCGACCAGGCCACAAGCGTCTAGGTCTCACAGGTATGTTCCCGATTCCCATGTTTTACTTTCCATATGCGTCGAGAATGACAAATGTTTTTCCTGATGGGGGTGGGGTGGGATACCTGTATTTTTGCTGAACATAACCCGAGGGTCTTTCTTGCCAGATATCTTTTCTCTCGGGTGTTCCTTATCTAATAGAATCAGCATGTTAAGGTTTTTATGTTTTGTTTTGTTTTAATCGAAAGAAAAATAGGTGAACTTAGGGAATTTAATAAGATGGATTTATTTTAAGTGATAATGTGATACCCCTCCTAAAAATTTTGTATGTGTGCGTGCTAAGTAGACAAGCATGACCTTTGTGAATCTTGGTATGGCATTAACATTGTGAACGTGTTAACCATTGTGTGACTGTACCTGAACTAGAAGTTGGTAGAAATGATGATGTTGGCCTGTGCATTGTGTGAGTAAGGCATAGAGTTAGTTTTGTTGTGTGTTTCAATCTAGAACATACCTGGTCAGTCATACCGTGGTATAGGATGGTAAATTAGGAAAGGATCATAGGTCATTTCTGATGAATAGTCCACTTTAGACTTAAAAGAATTACCAAATGGAAATAAATATCCCTTGATCCCAATTTTGAGCTTAAATTGACCTTTCTTTTTATTGAAACCAATTCACCTTCCTGCTTTGATTATAATGAACCTGTTTTGGCCTTGGTCCCTCCTTGGATACTGTGAACCTTAACTCAGGCAAATTGCCTAAGTTGAGGGTGGCTACTATAGTGTTGCATAAGAAGAGTAGGGTGAAAAATAGTTGAGAAGTGCAAACAAAATGGGGGTGCGGTGTGCATAATGAAGTTTGAAATTGAAATAAAAAAATGAAAGCGAGAAAGAAGGAAAACCGCACTCGTAGTTGCAAAAGAAAGTAAAAGAAGAAAAAATCAAGGGAAAAAGGGAGAGAAGTGAAAAAGAGGTTAAGTGGAGTCAAAGTTAGTGTAGTGCCAATGAGGGTTAAGTCACTATTCCCATATCTACCATACCCAACCCTGAGCCTACATTATAAGCTGAAAAAGTCCAATAATGATCCTAGTTCAATCATCTGAAAATCGAGGTATTGAAAGTAAAGGCAAGCTTATGGTATTGTATATGCACAGTTAGAATTTCTTTGTGAGAGTGAGTGAGTTCTTACCTAGTCCCGAGATAAAACATCGTCATTATTATATACATATGTGTGTGTGGGACTTCTTTGTGGTGAGGGAATATGGTCAACGACATCGTCTGCAAATTATCCGGGTCAGTGTTATAGGATTGTATGCATGGTTGCAAGTGATAGTGTAATACCATACTTCGATTACTTTGTGTCATGATTGAAAATTTTTCACACGCACTATGCTTTGGATTTTGATTTTAGAGGAGAGGTTAGAAAATTTTATTTGATTCTGCTAAGATTTGTGATTATTGTAGGTTTCCTAGATTTCTTTTGATTGAAGCATCGGCTTAGTTTTATTTTATTTGTTTTTTCCTGAGGACATGCAAAAGTTCTAAGTTGAGGGTGTAGATGTGCTGTGATTTTATGGAACTTTCGACGCCTAAAACTAAGAAAATATGCAAATTTCGGGTATGTTTATATAGATATAATGTGTTCATTGTTGAGTGTTGCAAGAAAACAGGTTCAGATTGTGAAATGGGCAAAATAAGGAAAAAATAGGACCAATTGTGGACTTCTAGTCAGGTAACGAGTCGTCGTCTCATTAGACGACTCATTCCTGAAGTCGTGGGAATAAAACAAGTATGAAGTGCAATAAGCCAGTGGTGACCACGAGTTGAAGGCACGACTTGTTAAGGTTGGCAACGATTCGTCATGAGGGTCGTGAGGACTGGAATAAAAAATGATGAAAAAATATCTGGGGGCACAATGGAGGGCTCAACGAGTCGTTGGGAGACTTAACGACTCGTCGTGAGAAGCCAGGAGTACCCGTCATCAACACTAGATGTTTTGAGTGTTAGAAGCCACGAGGGACCTAATGACTCGTGTTGTGACTTAACGAGTCGTTAGGTAACCCGTTGTCCTGAAGGAGCAATCTGCCGAGCACGAGTAATTAATACATGCCACGACTCGTTAGGAGACTTAACGAGTCGTTACCTTGCCCGCTACCACTACCGACTTGTATTCCGTTTTTATTTAGGAAAGGGTTTATTTAAGACTATAAATACTTTATGTAGGTTTATTTTTATAGTACTGATTACTTTACAACTTTTAATGATATTTTTGGGAGTTGTTGATTACCATTAAGGTTCAACAAACAAGTTTCTATAATTTTGTTCTTGATTTTGGGAATTAAAACAACGTTGGAGTATTGTTCTTCGGTTCTTGTTGATTTATTCAATGTGAGTGGTTTCTTCTACAAATCATTGTAAGTTGCAATTATGATTTATTCTTTAATTTATAATTGTGATTCTTCAAGTATGAGTAGCTAAACCCACAACTAGGGTTTTAGAAACCATGATGAATTAACACACATAGGTAAAAATACATAGTGAATCTTGAACGGGGTTTATGAATATATTATTTTTTTCCTTTCTTTTAATTGTTTCTTAATGGTTGTAAACGTTGGAATATGCCTTATTCTTATTCACCAGATCAAGGGAGTAGTGAATGGGAAAAGGGATTAACAACGGAGATTTTAGGCTATCAACCCTCATCTAGTAGCTTGACCTTGTCCCGGAATAGCTAATCCGATATTAAGGGTAAGGGTTAAGTAATCAAGGATTATCTTATTGTTCTCTACTACTTTTCATTATTTTGTGTTTCGAATCTTCCCCCCTAGGAAATAAGTAAGACAATAGTATTAGCTAAACGAATTAACTAAAATTCTCGTTATTTTGTGCTTCTTAACGGTCGCGAACATTGGAATTTGTCTTATTCTTACTCACTGGATCAAGGGGGTAATGAATGGGAAAAGGGATTAAAAATGGAGATTTGAAGCTAATAACCCTCATCTAATAGCTTTCTTGTCCGGAAATAGCTAATCTAATATCAAGGGTAAGGGTTAATCAAGTATACGCCTGCATACAGATCAAGTTGCATGATGATAATCATCTAATTAGAGGACCAACCATTTAAGTGAAGTTAACCTACCTATATTGCATTAAACACCAGAATAGATCACTAATATAAAATGCCTTATTGTTATGATGTCATGGGGAACACAATCCTAGTCAACTCACTTATTGAATACAATCAATTTTTGATTAAGAATCTACTCATTGTTATATATTGTTTTACATTACTTCTTATTACAGTCTTCCTCCCTAGGAAATAAGCAAACCAATAGTATTAGTTAAATGCATTAACCGAGGTCCTCACCATATTACTCGTGGGATTCGACCCAAGTCCTTGTTGGATTCTATTTGAACATCTACCGCTTTATATCTCGTCAAGAGGTGTAATTTGGGCGACATCACAACTCTGGAGGTATCACAGTAGACCACAAAGCCATTTGTACCCTCTGATAGAGGGTCAAAACTGGAGTAGAGGTGAGTGGAGTCTTTAACTCTTGGAAGCTCTTCTCATAAACGTCGGACCTTTGAAACTTGACCTTCTTCTGAGTCAATCGAGTTAAAGGAGAAGCAATAGGTGAAAATACTTCTACAGACCTTCTGTAATAACCAATTAAATCCGCAAAGCTTATAATGTCGGATGGAGTAATGTGTCTAGGGCATTTATTCCCCGCTTCTGTCTTTTGAGTGTCTACCTGAATACCCTTACTAGACACCACGCGTCCAACAAATGTAACTGACTTCAGCCAAAACTCACACTTATAGAAGTTGCAAATAACTGGTTGTCCTTAAGAGTTTGTAGCTCTTCCTCACTCCTAGAGTAGATAAGGATGTCATCTATGAAGACAATGATGAGCATATCCAAGTACTGCTTGAATACCCTATTCATCAAATCCATAAAAGCTGAAGGAGCATTTGTTAGTCCAAAAGGCATAATTACAAATTCTTAGTGACCATAACGAGTTCTGAAGGCTGTCTTTGGAATATCACATTCTCTGACTCTAAGCTTATGGTAGCCTAATATGTGGTCTATTTTAGAGAAGCAACTAGCACCCTGAAGCTAATCGAACAAGTCATCAATCCTAAAAATAAAACACTTATTCTTGATTGTGACTTTGTTCAACTAACGGTAATCGATGCACATTTTTTATAGCAAATTTAGACACTACTAGTGTCATGAAATAAACAGTAAATATTGAGTTCTAAATTTCAGTATTTTTAACTTTTTACTACTTCGGGAGTAGATTACAAGTTTTACTACTTCAGGAGTAAATTGCAAGATTTACTTTTGCAGAGTCTTACTATTTCAGAAATAGATGTCAAATTCTTATTACTTCAGGAGTAAATTATTTACCACTTCGGGAGTAAATTTAACTATTTTACTAAATATTGTTACATTTATTTCAGGGACTGGATCTGTATTAGATCTATAATTATAATATTTATGCACAA
>JACEIK010002984.1:12541-22937 GCA_018107945.1 Datura stramonium
TCTGGTTCAGTGGAAACAGACGGTTACCACGAACCGTTAATTGAAGTAACCCTCACACCAAGGACCAGTTCCCCCTGTCACAGTAACCTCCCCCTCTCTGACAGCTTCAACAATTTATCTTTCCCCTTTTGGCATCATAAAAAAACGCAGTAACACAGTAAAAAGAGTTGACAGTAACTTGTTAACTTATGGCCACTGGGGCAAAAAAACATGAATGAAGAAGCGCAAGAAGTAAGGAGAGAAACAGAACATGTTCATTCAGACCAGAAACACACAACAGTACATGAGGGAGACAAAAACAGATATATCAGCAGTCAAAGTCATACAACAAGCTAGCATAAACAACATTAACAGTGCCATACCACAGGAAGATGGAGGAAGGTCGGAGGGAAACAAAATAGGGAGATAGGAGAAGGTCACAGCTTTGCAAGAAGTTTCTCAATTTGTTCATTGGTCGCACGCTGGTCACAAATCATTTGTTGAGTCAGTTCCTCCAGCTGTTTCTTAAGGGAAGCATTGACACTTTTCAAATGAGCATTCTCCTCCTGGAGATCCAACAGTGCACCAGGTACCATACTGGACCGAGAAGCCTTAAGAACTGCTATTTCAGCATCCTTTTGGGTAACCGATATGGTGAGGCGTTCAATTTCTTCGGTCCCCAGCCGCTGCGCTCAATAAAGCTCGAGACAGTAGACTGCCCCCCAATGCCTCCTTGCCTGGCCACACACTCACATTCCTCAAGTGTGTTGATAGTGAACATTTGCTTGTGAGTGGCCATCATACCGCGTCCAAGAGGAACCCTAAAATGTTTGAAGACGTGAGTAAGAAGATATCCATAGGCCAACCCATGTCTCCCATCCTTGGAACCAACTATCTTGATCATATGCTTAATCATGAGGGCCGGTAGACTAAGAGGCTGAAACGAGCTTAATGCCTCCATGATGAACAAATCAGCCAGAGCAGCAACAGATCGACGCTCAGCCCTAGGTAGGACAACTTTGTTCACAAACTCAAACAAAAGCTTATAGACAGGCTTCATCTGCTTCTTGAGCATTCTATCACTGGTCGGGTTCCCTTCAAGCTTCCCTATCATTTTGCGAAAGTCCCTAGTTGCTTGCTTATCTTTCACCGTAAATTCCCATGCAGTGTGCACATTCAGTATCCTTCCAAGAGAGATTGAATCGAACTCCAAGTCAACACCCCCAATAGTGGCAAACACGGTTTCATCATCATTAGTAAAACACAGGGATGCGTAGAACTCAGTAACTTCATTTTCATACATGATGGGCATGGGAAGGGAAAACAAATGCTCCCAGCCTTGATAACTCACAATCTCAATTAGTTCCTGCATTCCCTGCATCCCTACTATATCTGGATCGAAAATTGGCCCCCCTAACACCTTTTGTTTCCTGATGTTAGCAACTCGTGCCTTAACATCACCCCCCCCCCCACTGGGACAGTAACTGGGCGTTTACCTTTAGAGCTCTTGGCAATGACATGCTTCCTTTTAGATCGTACCATAGGGGCACCTGGTCCTTCAGCAGATTTTTCGACAATAGCAGGTTTCTTTCCCTTCTTCGAGACCCCACCACCACCATGAGCCTTCTTCTTATTCTTGGAGCTCTCGTCTGTGGGTTGGGATGGAGTACCAGAGTCTAGATCCACAATAGGAGAGGACAGAGCTTCCTCATCAAGCACAGTTTTCCTGGTGACTCAACGTCTCTTCAAAGTATTTTGACGGCTCTCTTCCAAGATTAGGTCCAAGGACTTCTTGACTGTCCCCCTGGTAGCAGGTCCTCCTTGTGTTCCTACAGTCCGTTGAACAGTGGGCCGTGAGGCAGTGCGAGACTTTCTCTTAAAGACCAGATGAATGGGAACCTCATCGTCATCAGGGGGTGAGGAGACCCCCACAGCAATTTCCAAGGGTGTCGAGGTCACTGGGATCGCCATGTCTGGCTGAGTAGGGGTTCCATCCCACTTGGGAGAAGCAACAATCGGTAGGGCCTCTTGAGAGGATGGTTCCCCACTGTCATGAATAAAGGGGAAGTCACTAACAGAACCTGGTCGATGACCCTCCGCAGACGGGGACTCCTCTCCAACATCTTTTTCCCGGGCGCCCAAGGCAGTTATAAAACCTTCAATAATTTCAGCCTCACTTTGGAGAATATTGGACGTACCCTCTTTGGACTCAGTCAGTGCACCTTCAATTAAGTTTTCATAGGAAAAATCTGACCCATACTTTTGAGGAACATTTGTTCCCGCTTTGGTCACCACCGGACTGACAGCAATCACCCCTGCGTCGCCACCCCCTGCTTTGTCATCTCTAGGAGATAGAACAGTAGAATCAACTGGGACTGCCTTGGGAGAGGGAATTTCAAAACTAGGAGAGGCGTGGGTATCGGTACCACTAGGGGAGGAAGAAGGATTTGAGGAGATGGGAGCGTCTAAGATTAGGTTATCAGAAAGTTGGTTTCCTTCGAAGGAAGGAGAAGGAGAAGTTGTTCCGGCCATTTGATAATGATGGGAAGACGGACAAGGTTTGAGAGAAAATTTTGATAAAGGAGGTATGTGCTTTGGACAAGAAGGATATTGTAAGCAGGGTGTGAGGATTTGAAAGCATTTATGGGGGAACTGATGTGGTTTTAAAACTGATGGATGTAACTTGTTAGGGAAGTTGAATCGGTGTCAGAAAGGAGGGAAAAAATGACGTGGCACATTTTTAGTGTGTTTAAAAGAAAGCTTAGAATATGACTGAGACGCTGACTTGTTTGAGGAACCTGGTTCCTTGAGAGCTCCCTCAGAGCCTTGAACTTCTGATGAGTGAGTATTCTGTTTACATCCTTACGACCTGGTTCCTCATCGTGCATGCATACCTGTGACAGTATAGAACTAAGTTAGACAGGCTACATTTGCCAAGTTTTCCAATACCTGCATTTCAGATCTAGCCACAGGACAGAAGAAGAAAAAAAACATTGAGGCTACAGACTGGATCTAATCAATCCTATCTTCATTCGATTTTGTTCAAAATGCTCTCTTCCCAGTTCCTTTGTCAAAATGTCAGCCACCTGGTCCTCTGTGTTGCAAAATCGCATGCATATCAGTCCCTTCTCTACATTATCCCTGAGAAAATGGTGTCGTACATCAATGTGCTTGGTTCTCTTGTGTTGGACTGGATTTTTTGCCATGTTCAAGGCACTGGTATTTTCACACATAAGAGGTACACAGTCCACATGAATGCCATAATCTTTGAGTTGCTATCTAATCCATAGCAATTGGGCACAGCAGGAGGCTGCAGAGACATATTCAGCCTCAGTAATGGATAGTGCAACTGAATTTTGCTTTCGAGTCCCCCATGAGATTAGTGAGGAACCAAGGAAGTGTGTCGTTCCTGAAGTACTCTTTCGATCTACCAGGAAGCCTGCATAGTCAGCATTAGCGTACCCAACCAAATTGAAATTATCACCAGAAGGATAGAAGAGCATCAGGTTTGAAGTCCCCTTAAGATACCTCAAAATTCTTTTAGCAGCATTTAAGTGGGATTCCTTTGGATTAGATTGGAACCGAGCACACATCCCGACACTGAATACTATATCAAGACTGCTAGCAGTTAAGTACAGTAAAGACCCAATGATACCCTTGTAAATAGATGGATTTATTAGAGAACCAGGTTCATCATTGTCTAGCCGAGTTGTAGTTGCCAATGGAGTGTCAATGGGCTTGGCAGACTCCATGTCGAATTTCTTGAGTAGTTCAGAGATGTACTTTTGTTGACTTATGGTGATCCCATCCTGCTTTTGCTTGATCTGTAGTCCCAAAAAGAAATTCAATTCGCCCATCATGCTCATCTCGAACTCACTACCCATAAGCTTTAAAAAATCTTCACACAAGGAGGTTGAAGTTGATCCAAAAATAATGTCATCAACGTAGATCTGTACAATCAGCAAGTTTTTTCCTTTTTTCTTTAAAAATAATGTGTTGTCAATCTTCCCCCTTTTGAAGCCATTGCTAAGGAGAATTTTTGACAACCTCTCGTACCAAGCACGGGGAGCCTGCTTCAACCCGTAAAGAGCCTTGTCCAATTTGTAAACATGATCAGGAAGTTTATGGTCCTCAAAACCAGGTGGTTGCTTTACATACACTTCCTCCTTCAAATTCCCATTCAGGAAAGCACTCTTCATATCCATTTGAAACAACTTGAACTCCATATATGAAGCAAATGCAATGAGTATTCTGATGGCCTCTATGCGTGCAACAGGAGCAAAAGTTTCCTCATAATCTATTCCTTCTTCTTGATTGTACCCTTGAACTACCAGCCTTGCTTTGTTCCTGATCGTGTTTCCCTTTTCATCTAGCTTGTTCCTGTATACCCACCTGGTTCCTATGATGGTTCTGTCAGCAGGTCTAGGAACCGGGTGCCAGACTTGACTTCTCTTGTACTGTTCTAACTTGTATTGCATGGAAGAGATCCAATCTGAATCCTTCAAAGCTTCTTTGATACTTTTGGGTTCTATCTGTGACAGATTGGCAGAGTGAGCAAACATGTTTTGAACTTGAGAACGTGTGGTGATTCCTTGGTCAAAAGAGGATATTATGTTGTCCAGGGGGTGGGACGATCTGTGCTTCTAGTTCGAGACTCTGGGGTTGGATAAATCTTGTCCTCACTGTCTTAAAGGAGTTGCGGAATCAAGTATCTCATCATCATCATTATTTGAGTTCTCTTCCAGTGGGTGATCCAAACTTTGGGTTACTTGTTCCTTATGTGAAGCATTACTTAGTGAAGGTGTGTGAACATCTGACTGCTGCCCATTCAACTTTGAGTCACTGCCTCCATGTCCATCTATTTGATCACTTGATGTTTCTTGAGAATCTGGTCCTTTACCAGTGACTGATTGCATTTTCACTAGCTCTCCATCTTCAAGATCTTCTGCATAATTCGTTACATTACTCAACACATTGGATTCATCAAACACCACATGAATACTCTCTTCCACACACTGAGTCCGTTTATTAAAGACCCGATATGCTTTGCTCTGCGACGAATACCCCACAAAGATGTCTTCATCACTTTTAGCGTCAAATTTTCCAAGGGCCTCTCTTACATTATTCAGGATGAAGCATCTGCACCCAAATGCTCTTAGATACGACAGCTTGGGTTTCTTTCCATTCAGCAGCTCATATGGAGTCTTTTCCAAAAGGGACCTGATCAGGCACCTGTTAATCACATAACATGCAGTGTTTACAGCCTTAGCCCAAAAAGTTTTGGATATTCCACTGGCAATCAACATTGCTCTAGCCACATCCTCCAGTGTTCTATTCTTCCTTTCCACTACTTCATTTTGTTATGGAGTCCTGGGTGCCAAAAAATTATGGGAGATGCCATTTTCAGCACAAAATTCATCAAATCGGGCATTGTCGAACTCAATTCTATAATTGAATCTGATGCTCACAATTTTATTTCCATACTTGAGTTCAACCTGTCTTGAGAAGACAACAAACACTTCAAAAGTTTCATCCTTGGACTTCAAAAATAGTGTCTAAGTGAACCGTGAGTAATCATCCATAATTACAAAGATGTAGCGTTTCCCTCCTCTGCTAGCACCCATCTCATTGGTCCATATAAGTCCATGTGAAGCATTTCAAGAGGTCTTAAGGTGCTCACATCTTTCTTGGGCTTAAAGGATGACCGGACCTACTTTCCTCTAACGCATGCATTGCACATCTTATGGTCAGTAAAGTTTAGCTTGGGCAGACCACGGACCAGGTTTTAGCGATCAGCTTGTTTAGCATAGAGAAGCTCACATGTCCAAGTCGTCTGTGCCACAGCTCACTGTCGTCCTCCATGGTGCTTAGGCACTTCATATCATGTTCTCCAATAGACCTCATCTTTGATACATAAATATTCTTCCATCTTTTGGCTACCAGGATAACTTCGCGAGATTCAATGTTTGTGACCGTGCAGCTAGATGAGATGAATATTACCTCGTTACCTTTGTCACAGATTTGCGATACACTTAGTAAACTATACTTCAAATCCTCCACATAGAAGACATCCTCAATGGCATGAGCAACACTCCTTCCAACCTTTCCCACACCTAAGATGTATCCTTTCTTCCCATCACCAAAGGACACACTGCCTCCTTGAAGAGCCTTGAGAGAGAGAAATTCTTCAATTTTTCCAGTCATATGCCTTGAGCAGCCACTATCAATGAACCATTTCTGACCATCTGCTTCTCTCTCTCCCTGCAAGCATTTTTAAAGATTAGTTTTCGGAACCCGCATCAATTTGGGTCCCTTAAAATTATAAAACGGATGAATAATATTTCTTTTAGTCCACGAAGGTAATCTGGTTTTTCTTCTCAAAGGATCAGTTTCTTTAGGATCAGGAGTTTCTCTTACAAACCTCACATTTTTCTTAACTGCAGCTAATCTTGATTCACACGAGTCTTTGTAGTGACCATTCTGTCCACAGTGAGTACACAACCAATTATCAGGATTAGACACATATTTACTGTGAGGATCATAAGGTACCCTTGATCGTCTAAACCCAATACCTTCCCTAGTTTGCATGCATCTGGTGTTAGCAGAGGCAAGGGCCTTAGAGGACTAGGTCCACCTAAGGGACTTGTCAAGATCATTTTTCACTCTCATCAACTCCTCATGAAGAGCTGTATTCTTCTCGGATTGTGCTATCAGACTTAATCTGGCCCTTTCAAGTTCACTTTCCAGTTCGATTTGAGCTTGAGAAAGAGAACTCCCCTCACTATGTTCATTTTCCATGTATTTTATGAGATTGTCTTCTATGGTCACTTTATCCTTAATCAGTTATTTTATTTCTTCATTAAGTCTAGTGTTTCCCATGCCTAAAGACCTTCTAGCTTCCTCTGATTGTTCCAGCTCAGTGGTTAGAGTAGCTTTCTCATTAACTATGCCATAGTATGCATCTATCAACACATCAGCAAGATCTCTCAACTCCTTTTTAGAAAGAGTTTTGAGATCCTTCTGTAGGTCATGAAAGCTTACCTCTTCATTTTCATCAGCGTCAGATTGCGCCATGAGAGCAAAAATTGAATCAAATTTTGAGGGTCCATCTTTTTGAGCGTACATAGATGTATCTGCGGAATTCTCTCCTCCTTGATCTGACTCACTGGATGTGTCTCCCCAGGCTGCCATAGCTTGCTTTACCACCATGTCRRCTGCTTCTCTTCTTTTATACCGATCCTGCACCTGGTTCCGCTTCTGCACCTTTTCAGCATTTGCTCTGTACTGATCCTGTTTGTGCATAGGACAATCCTTAATGAAGTGTCCAGGCTTCCCACACTTGCGACACAAATCATTGGCTTTTTGGTACTTCCTGGTGTTTCCTTTTTTCATGAAACCTCCACTTTTTTCTCACCATCTTTTGGAAGCGACGAGTTAAATAAGCCATGTCAAGTTCATCCCCATTTGATTCACTTTTCGCTGACTTCAGAGAAAGGCTCTTTTCCTTCTTAGGTTCTCTTCTCTCAAGTTCTTTCTGTTTCTTGAGCTCATATGTTTTCAGGTTCCCAATCAGTTCATCCATGCTCAGTTTTTCAAGGTCCTTGGCTTCAGTGATTGCATTTACCTTACTTTCCCATGAACTTGGCAGCACACTAAGAATCTTCCTAACGAGCTTGTTAGCTTTGATAATTTCATCTAAGCAGTGTAGCTCATTGATGATAGAGGTGAACCTAGTATGCATTTCTTGAATGGTTTCGCCTTCCTTCATTTTGAACAGCTCGTATTGAGTGGTGAGCATATCAATCTTTGATTGCTTTACTTGACTGGTGCCTTCATGGGCTATTTGCAATGCCCCCCAGATTTTCTTGGCTGTTTCATAAGATGAAATACGATTGTATTCATCTGGACCGATTCCACACACTAAGAATTTTTTTGCTTTAAAATTCTTCTCCACTGCCTTCCGATCAGCATCACTATACTCCTTTCTAGTCTTTGGAACTTTTGTACCGTCTTCCAAAGTCTTCATCGGCACAAATGGTCCGTCACAGATGACATCCCAAAGTTCTGAGTCTTCAGCCATTATGAAGTCATGCATCCTTGTTTTCCACCATCCGTAGTACTGTCCATTGAATCTGGGGGGTCGAGTAGTGGATTGTCCTTTTTCGAGGTTAGTTGGAGCAGTCATTAGAGTCGGTACTTTCTAGGTGTTAACCGATTAAAAAGAACCTGCTCTGATACCAACTGAAAGTTTATGTGCGTCCACTAACCACAAGGTAGAACCAGGTTCCTTACCTGGTTCCGCAGACAGAAATAGAAAGTAAAGCACACACAATATTTACGTGGAAACCTCTTTGCCCAAGAGAGTAAAACCACGACCTACCCTGGTAGGATTTCCAAAAACTCCACTATAAACGGGCAGTTGTTAGATTTACAACCCCTAGTAAATCTGGGAATTAACAGCTTAATCCCTCCTCTTCTCACAATACCGATATTGCAAGGCTTTGCAATAGCTATATTACAAAGACTCAAGATGACTAACTCTAGCCTGAATAAGAACACAAAATTACAACTCAAAACAACTACCTACAACAGCTACTCTTGAACGAGGAGTAGATTTACAAATCTTAGTACAAGAGACCAGAAATCAACATTCTAGACTTAGAACAACAATACACACTTGAGCAGCTTCGGTCTTTGAAATGTTGAGACTTTGTCTTCTTTCTTTTTGCAAGTAAGGAAGTGTCATACTTGTGTTCTTTGCAAAAAGTAAAGAACCTATTGTTGTTGACAAGGATATAGTTTTGAATAAGAACGGTTTGTCCGATGGATAAAAGGGAGTGTTGTTGCAGGCTTGCCACTGTACTGCGGCAGCAGTGGCAGTCTGCATCTCACATTTTATCAGCAGTACAAGATTGACTTTTCTGTTAAAGATGCAAAGAGCAACCTGATTCTCCAGCAGGTTTGTCTGATCATCAAAACTTATTTCTAATTGCTCTCCTCCTCCGCGCTCATCTTCTCTCTCTACTAAAGACCTAATAATAATAATTAGGTCCATTTTTCTGTTCTCTTTCCCTATCTACCTATCAAATATATAATCTGGAAAATGTCCGCGTATTATACACAACCACCGCCGCTGTCTTCCACCTCCGTCAACCGCAGCACAATTCCCAGCACCGCCGCAGAGATTTCGAACGATAATTCCCCTTCTTTTTCTTCTTCGTCGTCGATTATGATCGTTATCATAGTTGTAGCCACCGCAGTAATTCTTTCTGCTTCCATTTACCTCCTCCTTCGCTTACTCTCCCGCCGCTCCTTCGCCGCGGACGACGTCGTGCTACATTCCGCTGCTCCTGGACATCGATTTTCGGGTGAACTGCTTGAGTCGTTGCCGCTGTTCAGTTTTGGTTCTGTGACTGGCAATTTGACTGGAGTTGATTGTGCAGTTTGTCTCTCCAAATTTGAACCGCATGATCAGCTTCGTTTGCTTCCACTTTGTTGCCATGCTTTTCACAGCGATTGTATCGACACGTGGCTTGTAACTAACCAAACTTGTCCGCTCTGCCGGTCTAATGTGAACCCTGCCGACGCAGATGTACTCAGCAAAGTAATGGCAGCAACAAACTCCGACGGCCGTACTATTGGCGCTCCTAATAGCGGTAGTTTTAGACTCGAAATCGGTAGTGTAAGTCGGAGACGGGTCGGGTCAGAGGGCGAAGGGCGTAGATCCTATTCCATTGGCTCCTTTGAATATGTTGTTGAAGAAGGCCATGAATTGTCGATAGGGTCCATTCACCAGAGAGGAGGAGTTTCCGAATGCATCAATGACAAGGAATCCGTTGTAGTTCCGGTACCGGAGACACCGGGGGAGAGTTTAACTGCTGATGTTTCCGGCGGACGGAGTTGGCGACGGGATTACATTGACCGAATATCGTCATTCCGGAGCTCCAGTAGGTTCTTCAGTGGTAGCAGCCGGCGGAGTGACGTCGTCGTTCCTGTTAACGATTTGGAGGCTGGCCAGATTGGGGAGGAAATTAGCGAGTACTTTCGCTGGCTCTGGGGGGTATGATTTTTGAACATTCCTTAGCATGGAATTAAGGGGCAAATTCATCTTTTCACACACTTTATACTATGGATAAACACTATAAACAACAAATTTGGCTATATCAAACTCTCTTTCTAACAAATTTTTGCGTGGGTTTAGAAAACATTGGGTAGTAGTATGTATATATACATTTAAACCATTTTGTTCTATTCTTTTCCAATTTTATCTACGTAATTTTTTGTTTAGCGATATATGGTGTGACCAAGAAGTTCGATTAATGAAGCTTATTCATTTATTATTAGTGGTTTTCCAACGTTATCCGGTTGGGTTCATTTGGGTAAACACGTGCATAGTACCATTAAACTTTTGCACTAT
>JACEIK010002984.1:25260-37164 GCA_018107945.1 Datura stramonium
GATAGCAATTTTAAAATTTTGGTGTCAAATACCCAAAAAAAGAAAGAAAGAGAAGCTCTGTTTTTCAATAATATTCCTCTCGGAACCTAAATGCATATTGAAGATTAACAAAATGAAGAGCTTTTGCCATCGAATTATTTATAGCTTTTGACATTCCTTTACCCACCTATGAACACAATGTTTACATGTGCACATGATCACTTACATAATTAAGATTATCTATTTGTTTTAAAAATTTTAAACGTTCCTACAAACATGGATCCTCTGCCGTGCCCGCTGTTACAGGCGTTTTTCTATCTGGCTATATATGTGATTTAGTCGTGGACTATTTCTCCCTCTTATTTTATTCAGAATGGAATGTGCAGAAAAAAAGAAAAAAAAAAAGATGTTTGTTTTTGCATTTTGCACCCCTTTATGTATGTCTCCATTTTGGATTTGCATCTTTTCTTTTCATTTTAAACAAAAAATTACCCCCTAAATGTGTTCATTCTTTGATAATTTTATAAAAGGACTTTATATGTAAAGGGTCAGAATAGGAACAAACTGGTAGTACTCCCCCTTTAAAAATGTCTGGTCAACAACTAAGATGAAATAATTGAAATAGAATACTCCTCCATTCTTTTTTACTTGCTAGGATAAGATTTGCATATTCTTTAAAAAAATATTAATAAGGATTGCAATTTAACTACTATAACACTACTAATTTATAGATATTTTTTTGAAAACATGCAATAATCATTCTTTTCACATTGTAAAGTGACTTAAGTACTAAGATTGGAAGCACTTCGGAATTGGGCTAGGCCCACTATGGTGACGGAAGTTCGTAGCTTTGTGGGGCTAGCCAGTTATTACCGACGGTTTGTGAAAGGTTTTGCGGCCATTGCCTCTCAGTTGACAAGGCTGACTCAAAAAAATATGTTATTTCAGTTGTCAAAAGAGTGTAAGAGAGCTTTCAAAAGCTCAAGACCTTGTAGACCACAGCTCCTATCCTGGCGCTATCGATGGAAGGTAAAGACTTTGTAGTTTATTGTGATGCCTCACGGTCTAGTTTGGGTGTTGTGTTAATGCAGGAAAGACAGGTTATTGCTTTATGCTTCATGACAGCTAAAAGTGCATGAGAAGAACTACCCCACAGATGACTTGGAATTGGCAGCGGTGGTATTCACTTTGAAAATCTGGAGGCATTACTTGTATGGGGCCCATTCTGAGGTGTTAACGGACCATCATTGCCTACAATATGTGTTCTCCCAGAAGGATCTCAACCTGAGACAGTAAAGGTGGATGGAATTGCTGAAGGACTATGATGTCATGATCCTATATCATCTGGGGAAGGCTAATATGGTGGCAGATGCTTTGAGCAGGAAAGCTGTAAATATGGGTAGTTTGTCTTGCTTGGAAGCTACCCTTCACCTAATGGCCAGAGGAGTTCAGACACTGGCCAATAACCTTAGGAGACTTACGCTGTCAGAGTTGGGTGGAGTATTGGCTAGTGTGGAGGCTAAATCATCGCTGCTAAATGAAGTAAAATCCAGGCAATTTGAGGATGCGAAGCTAAGTAAGATTCGTGACCATGTCTTGCGAGGGGAGGCTAAGGAAGCGATAATCGATGATGAAGGGGTATTGAGGATAAAGGGGTGTGTATGCGTTCCTCGAGTTGGTGATATCATCAAAACCATATTATTAGAAGATCACAGCTCAATGTACTCCATACACCTCGAAGTTACCAGGATGTATCATAACCTGACGCAACATTATTGGTCGAGCAGGATGAAGAGAGACATCGTAGAGCACGTTGCCTAATGACTAAATTGCTAGCAAGTGAAGTATGAACATAAGAAGCATAGGAGAGTACTCCAAAGAATGTCCATCCCAGAATGAAAATGGGAGCGTATAGTAATTGATTTCGTAGTTAGTCTTTCGAAGACCATGAGATGTTCGACTCAATCTGGGTCATTGTCGAAAGACTGACTAAGTCTGCCCACTTCTTGCTAGTTCAGGTGACCTACAATGCAGAGGTTGGTGATGTTGCGGTATTTACTCACTTATTTTTCATATTTTGCCCATATTTAGCTATGTTTTGAGAATGAATTATGTGTATTTTCTTTGGTTTTATATGATATTTGTGAAAAGAGCTAAAACACATGATTAGATATTCGTAGGTATTTAAGTGATAGATTTGGACTTATTTATGGCTTAAAAAGTAAGTATGTGGCAAAACCAGATTGAGAAATACGATATTGAAGAAGGTTGGCATCGCATTGCACTGTGCGATGCGGATACCCGGGCCAAGGTGGGAGTGGCTGGGGTGGAGGACAAGATGCGTGAGGCAACACTCAGGTGGTTTGGGCATGTGAAGAGGAGGTGTCCGAGTGTCCCAGTGCGGAGGTGCGAGCGTTTGTCGATGGATGATTTTAGGAGGAGTAGGGGTAGACCTAAGAAGCAATGGGGTGAGGTGATTAGAAAGGATATGACACAACTGCAGCTTATCGAGGACTTGACCTTAGATAGAAAGGTATGCGGTACACGGATTAGGGTATCAGGGTAGTAGGGAGCTGTGTGTAACACGACTTTCTCATTCTCAGGGGTAGGCCTAATTATGCTCTTATAGTTCCTGTACAGTTCCTACCTGATGCTACCTGTTTATCGTTTAGTGTATATCTGTTGTGTATTTTAGTCTGAGCACTAGTTGATATTGATATTATATGTTGTCTCCTGTGTTGTTATTTTGTTGCTAAGTCTATTTCTCTTAAAAGCCGAGGGTCGACCGGAAATAGTCTCTCTACCTCTGTGATAGTTGTAAGGTCTGTGTACATTCTACCCTCCCCAGACCCCACTTGGTGGGATTATACCGGGTGGTTGTTGTTGTATGACTTGAGACCTTCTAGCTTGTAGTAGTTTTTATTTTGTTTTTGTTTGGGTTCCCCCAATTTTTATTTTTGATACGTTTTGGTGGATAGTCCCTTAGAATCGACTAGAAGATTGATGTGTTGAGGTTTTACAGTACTTTCGACGCTTAAAACATAGATAATATGTTGTGACTTAGGCGTGTTTATACATATATGAGGCGCTTTTATCTTGTTTTCAGGAAAATTAGGTCCTAGAGTTGGATTGTGAAAAAGGAGCAGCAAAATGGCTTGCTACGGGTCTCAGTATGAGCCATATCATCATGGTACGAGCCATACCTAACAACTATAGCAGAATTCCGAGACAAATGCACAAATTTTGGGCTAAAGTACGACTTATGGTACGAGCCGTACCTAGGAGTCGTGAAAAACTTCAGAGGAGGTGCACTTGTAGAAGATCCTGGTATCTCGTGGAAGCCACGAACCGCAATATCAACATATGAATTGTACTGAGGAGTCGTGGAAAATTTCAGAGACTATGTCAACTGGCAGATCCCAAAGTACGAGCAGCTTCCACGAGTTGTAACACCAAGGTATGAACCGTACCAAGGACTCGTGAAAAGATTTAGAGATGTTAGATTTGCAGAAATACAAATCACGACTAACACTTAAGACTTGTAGCAACATTGTACGAGTTTGTAATACCTCGAAAGCCCTAAGATCATACCCAAGGGTTAAATGGAGAAAACAGAATTTTCTGCACCAGGTCACAGGACGAGTCGTCTAGTGATCCGTGAGGTGCACCATGAGTCATTAAGTGACTCGTGGAGAGGAGGTTAGACTTGGTTGAGTTTTGAGATTTGGGGGTGACCACGGGTGTGACCATGAGTCCTGGTCAACACCATGATTCGTTGTGTTAGCCGTGGTCAAGTGTTGATGGTAGATTGAAGAATTTGGATAGTGTTGGTAACGACTTGGTCCCGCGAGTCGTTGGGTACACCATGAGTCATGGTGTCCTTTGTGGTGACCCTAAGAAGAGAAATTTCAGTGCTGATCATGAGAGGACGACCATGAGTCGTGGCATAGGGCAAGATTCGTCCAGTCTCTCGTTGGGACTGGTAGTGAGTATTTTCCTGCGAATTTATTAAGGGTTTTTCCGTAATTCCTATGTTTTTAAGGACTATACTACGTCATTTTAAACTCAGAATAGTGTGTTTTAAGAGGGGTAAGTTCATTCTAAGCCTATTCTCTTCCATGTATGCAATCTATATGCTTTCTAAGGGTCATTAAGCTTAGGATTCATCAAGTCCTTCCCCAAAATCCATTGGACTTTCAAGAGGGTTTGTGAAATCAGATTCTTCCAAGTATATAGGGTTATGAATGGGTGTATTCATCCACAGCCATGCCCAATCCCTCTTTAATTCATAAAATTCTAGTTGATGAATCTATGGGGCTTTAACCCTATCAATCATGGGTATGACCTATGCATATTCTAAAGTTGAATTATGATTAATGAGCATATTTTACAATGTTTTCAATTATAAATTATGTTTTCAAGTTTTATAAATTTTGATGCCCATCCATGAAAGTTCATAAAAGTTGAGATATGTGGTATATGTATTCAAGCATGATGAGATGTAAATGATGAAAGTATGATTTCGAATTACCCATATCCATGTTCATGTTTTCAAATGATAAGCTCTATGTCAAGCATGTTTAAGTATTGGTCAAGACCATATAATCAAGTATGTTTCATGATTTATCTAAATTTTATGTTATCAGCTTACCACATTGATTTTGGAGTCTAGGCTCCCACTATTTTCAGCTTGTGGTAGGGTTTGAGCCCAAGGCTCCTCATGTTATGATTTCAGATTTATGCATGCATGTTATGAGTCAACTTCGTCACCAGATGACAGTTTAGCTTCGTCGAAAAATGATGGAGAGCATATGCATGTTTTTGAGAGTAATTTCTAGCACCGAGTTGGCTAAGGGTTAGTCAACACCATGCCTTAGAACTATGTGCCAACGTAGGTATGTTCAGATTATTAGGATATCCCTTGTGAGCTTCCCCGCCCCCAAGGGGCCTTTATCTTGATATTGATATCATGGTAGCACCCTTAGCCCTAGCAAGGCTATGAACGGGTCTGTCCACTTGAGTGTAATAGTCGGGACCATGTAAGCTCTATCATAGTAATGTCGGTTATATGACGAGTCTCCCATTATTCCTCATAATTTCAGTTATGCATGTTCATCATTCATGATATTATGTTTTCAGTAGGTTTGACCCAAATGTGCAATTTTACTTATGATTTTCAGTTTTCAGCTTTGGGTCATTCGATTCAGTTATGATATTCAATTATGTTCAGATAATGATTTCAGAAAATAGCATGCAAGCCTTACTCTCGGAATCTTATCTTGATTATGTTCTCATGATATGCATGATTTATTATTTTACTTACTTAGCGATTTTACCTACCTTACATACTTGGTACATTTCACGTACTGACCACATACTCTATGATGTATCATTTCATGATACAGGCTCGGATACTCAGGTTCAGTCTCGCCAGTAGTGAGAATCTCAATATTAGCATCTTCCAGCATAAGTTGGTGAGTCCTCATCTTCTGAGGGCCCTTTATTAGTTGTATTGAGTGTTTTTAGTTTTAGACTACAGTGGGTTAGTTGGGGTCTTGTCCCATTAACTCGTCAGTAGTAGAGGCTTTTCAGACATAGCATGTATGCAGTTTCAGTCATGTGTTATGTATTCAGAAGTTATGATATTTCTAGATTTCCATTTTATTATACATGTTAGATTCCGCTTAATTATGTTGATTTTAGATATCATGATCATGCCATGGGTCGACTTGGAGCCTCTCGGGGTTATTTGTCCCGTGTCTCGATTCGGGCCTATGTTCGGGTCGTGACAAACTTAGTATCAGGACTTTAGGTTTTGAAGTGTCCTAGGGAGTATGAAAGTCATGATAAGTAGATTCTGTTTCATGTGTGTGAAACGCTCCACACTTATGATGAAGAGGCTACGAGATGTTTTAGGAAATGTTCCCTTCTTTCATGGTCTAAGTCATGCGATGAAATATCTCTCTATCCTTTTAACTCGTGCTATACGCATTTGCAGAATCATGCCTTCTCGCCGAGTTAACGGAAGAAGAAATAGGAATAGAGATGGCCATGAGAATGGCAATGGGGATGGGCACCAGCAGGGCCCACCAGCCCATGAGAAGCATGTACCCGAGCAGGTCGCCCACGCAGAGGTCAAGGCATCCATACAGATGCTAGCTCAGGCCTTGACCGCCCAAGTCAATCAACAGGCAGTAGCATATTTCCCTCAGAACTGGAATGCAGCAGCGACAATAGTTAGAGATTTTTTGAGGATGAACCCTCCAGAGTTTCTTGGGTCAAAGGTGGACGAGGATCCACATGAGTTTATTGATGAGGTTCTGAAGATCACCCAGATCATGGGGGTGACGGGAGAGGAGTGCGCTGATCTAGCCTCATATCAGTTGAAAGGGGTTGCGCACATTTGGTTCAAGCAATGAAAGGATAGTAGAGTAGTTGGAGCAGGCCCTATTGGTTGGGATGAGTTTCATGCCGCATTTCTGGACCGGTTCTTCCCTCGTGAGATGAGGGAGATTAAAGCAGTCGAATTTGTGAACCTAAAGCAAGGGAAGATGACAGTTTAGGAGTATGACTGTTATACCACGGAAGCCCAAAGATCATACCCGGGAGTTGAAACGGAAAAAAAGTGAAAATTTTGCAGCAAACTCAGAACGAGTCGTGAGGGGACTGGTGAGATCAACTCTGGAGTCGTAATGTGACTCGTGAGGAAAGACACGGGATGAAATTTAAGGCTTGAGAAGAAGAGACCCCACGGGCATGACCACGACTTGTGGCCAGGCCCCACAAGTCGTTGGGTCAGTCATGGGGAGGGGGATTAAGAAAAGAAAATGGAAAGGGGTAGTGGACTTGATGGATGGGACCCTACGAGTCGTGGTCAGTCCCCATGATTCGTGGGGTAGGTCGTGGTCAACTATTTGAGAAAATATTTGGCATGAAGGCAATGTACCACACGGATGGTAAGCATGAGTCGTGGTCACCAGTAACGAGTCATGAGGTTGCCGTTAAGAGCCCGGGAGACCTTTTGAGAAGTGTACTTCATGGACGACATCAAGAGTTGTGGGCCCCAGTGACGAGTCGTTAGGTCCTCCGTTAGGACCACCTGGCATTTATTTTCGGCGAATTTAGTAAGGGCTTTTTCATAATTCTTAAGTTCCTAAAGCCTAAACTACGACGTTTTGGGTTATGAATAGTGGTTTTTAAAGGGGTTAAGTTCATTATAGACATTACTCATCCATGCATGCAAGGTAGAAAATATTTTAGAGGGAGAGCAAGCTAGTGTTCCTCAATTTTCTTTAATTCTCTATTGGGCATTCAAATAAGTGTAAGAATCAGCTACCAACAGGTATGTAGGATTACGAATGGGTGATTTCTTTCACACCCATGCCCAATTCCTCTCTAAAGTATGAAATTCTATATCTAATCTATGGGGTTTTAACCCAAATGCATGAATCTTAGATTTCTATACATGGGTATGATTTGATTACGATTCTACTATTCAATTATGAAGCATGGGCAATTTTTATAATGTTTTCAATTAAAAATCATGTTTCTAGTTTATTGAATTAAAAGCCCATTATTGAGATGTTTATGAAAGATGAGATTGGTGATGAATATATGATGACGATGAGATATTATAATGAAAAGCATATTTTAAATCTACCCATGTTTGCAATTATATTTTCGATGCGAACTTGAGTATTTCTAAGTATGATAAAGCTTTAGGCAATTCCCATTTGTTAAGTATAAATGATGATTTTCCCGAATTAAGCTTACCACATTATTTTGGAGCGGAGACTCCCAATCATATCCTTAGCTTGTTGTATGTTTTGAGCTAAGTCTTCCTATGCATAGCTTACCACATGATTTTGGAGCAAAGACTCCCAATTATGTTTTCAGCTTGTGGTATATTTTGAATTAAAGCTTCTCATATGCATGATTTCATATTTAAGATGTATTTGATTATTGAGCTTCATCAATAGACGATGTTGAGCTTCGTTATATATGATGTATAGCATATGCATGTTTTTGGGAGTAGTGTCTAGCACCGAGTAGGATAAGGGTCGATTACCCTATGCCTCAGAACTATGCGCCAACGTAGGTTGATACTATTATATATTACTTGGGACCTCCCTTGTGAGCTATCCCCGACCCTAATGGCCCATGAGCTTGATATCAATATCATGGTATCGTCCCTCCCTGGCAAGGCTTTGGATGGCTCTACCAACTTGAGTGTGATTGTTAGGACCACGTAAGCTCTACCGTGGTATGTCGGTTGAAAGACGAGTCTCCCATTGTTCCTCATGATTTCAGATATGCATATTCATTACTTATTAGATTTATATAAATGCATGTTCTAAAGCAGGTTTAACTCAATGTTCAACTTTACTCATAAATGTCAGAATTCAGCTTTGAGTCAAACGATTCAGTTATGATGTTATGAAGTTATGTTATGTCATATCATGAAGAGATTATGATTTCAGAAAGAATGCATGCAAGCCCTACTCATAGTTTACTGATTATATTTTAATTAATGCATTATCTTTAAATAATTTTGCTTACTTTAGCGGTTTTACTTACCTTGCATACTCGGTACATTCCACGTACTGACCGCATACTCTATGCTGTATTATTTTATGATACAAGACCTGGCTCTCAGGTTCAACCCCGCTCTTAGTCAGCTTATCAGAGTTAGCATTTTCATTGTTAGTCTGTCCTCAATCTCCCGAGGACTAGACTATTCAACTTTTCTTTATGTATTTCAGTTTCAGCTTGTTGAGTTAGTTGGGGTCTTGTCTCATCAACTCATCATGTTTATAGGCTATTCAAACATATGTATGTATTCAGCTTCGAATTTCGTATTCTGATGTTATGTTCAAGTTAGACTTCTGCTATGATTATATTGTGATTATTCAGCTTCTTTGACTAAGTTATATGTATGCCCATGCCATGGATCGACTTGGGGTCTCTTGGGGCTCCTTGTCCCGTATTATGATCCAGGCCTCCATTCGGGTTGTGAAAACTTGGAATCAGAGCAATAGGTTTGAAGTGACCTAGGGTGTCTGAATGCCGCATTAAGTAGAGTCTTTTTCATGGGTGTGAAGCACCACACTTATGACGAAGAGGCTACGAGACGTTTAGGAAATGTTCTCTTCTTTCATGATCTATATTGTGCGATGAAAAGTCTTTCTATCCTTCTAATTCGTGCTATTTGCGATTGCAGAATCATGACTCCTCGAAGAATGAATGGAAGAAGGAATGGAAATGGTGAAGGCCACGAGGATGGCAATGGGCATGGGCATCAGCAAGCCCAACCAGTTCAGGAGCCCCAAGCACCGGAGCCAGTTGCTCACGCTGAGTTCCAGGCCGCTATCAGATGCTTGCGCAGGCCTTGACCGCTCAGGTCAATCAATAGGCCGTTGCGCATGTTCCACAAAATGGCAATGCAGCGGAAGCTCGAGTCAGAGACTTCTTGAGGATGAACCCACTGGAGTTCCTTGGGTCCAAGGTAGATGAGCACCCGTATGAGTTCATAGATGAGATTGTTAAGATCACCCAAGTCATGGGGGTGAATGGAGTTGAGTGCGCAGAGTTGGCCTCTTACCAGTTGAAAGGGGTCGCACGTATCTGGTTTCACCAATGGAAGGATAGCAGGGTCACCAGAGCAGGTCCTGTCTCTTGGGAAGATTTCCATGTTGCATTTCTAGGTGAGATGAGGGAGCTAAAGGTAGCTGATTTTGTAAATCTGAAGCAAGATGATGGTGCAAGAGTATACTCTTGAGTTCACTCGCTTGTCAAAATATGCCCTCGAGTTAGTGGTTGATCAGAGGGCGCGGGTGAGCTGATTCTTTCATGGCATGGCGGGCTATTTGGATAAATATTGCAGGACTGCCATGCTTCATCAGGGTATGGAATTTCCTCGTATAGTGTTGTATGCCCAACAGATGGAGGCGGCACATTCGAGGGAGAGGGAGGCCAAGAGGGCCAGGACCGATGAACAAAGATTCTCTCAGGAATTTAGTTCAGTCATGTAGTACAGTTCGGAGTCAGTCACTTCGTCAGTTTTCACTTAAATGTTCAGTATTTGAGTATGATGATTGCAATTCTTAGCTTCAGTATGATTTCCCACATTTAAGGACGAATGTTCCCAAGGGGGAGATATTGTAATACCCCAAAAGCCCTAAGATCAGACCTGGGAGTTTGGTGGGACTGGCAGTGAGTATATTCCTACGAATTTATTAAGAAAATTTTCATAATTTCTAAGTTCTTAAGGCCTATACTATGTCGTTTTAAGCTTAGAATAGTGTGTTTTAAGAGGGGAAAGTTCTTTCTAAGCCTATTCTCTTCCATGCATGCAACCTAGAGGCTTTCTAAGGGTGATCAAGCTTAGGATTCATCAACTCCTTCCCCAAAATCCATTGGGCCTTCAAGAGGGTTTGTGAAATCAGATTCTTTCAGGTATGTAGGGTTATAAATAGGTGTATTCATCCATACCCATGCCCAATCCCTCTTCAATTCATGAAATTCTAGTTGATGAATCTATGAGGTTTTAATCCAACATGTGAATTTCCTAAGTATCAATCATGGGTATGATCTATGCATGTTTCTAAAGTTGAATTATGATTAGTGGGAATATTTTACAATGTTTTCAATTATAAATTATGTTTTTATGTTTTATAAATTATGATGCCCATCCATGAAAGTTCATGAAAGTTGAGATCTATGGTATATGTATTTAAGCATGATGAGATGTATATGATGAAAATATGATTTTGAATTACCCATGTCCATGTTCATGTTTTTGAATGATCAAGTCCATGTCAAGCATGTTTAAGTATTGGGAAAGCACATATGATCAAGTATGTTTCACGATTTATCTAAATTTCATGTTATTAGCTTACCACATGGATTTTGGAGTCTAGATTCCCACTATTTTCAGCTTGTGGTATGGTTTGAGGCCAAGGCTCCTCATGTTATGATTTCAGATTTATGCATGTATATTATTAGTCATCTTCATCATTAGATGACGGTGCAGCTTCGTTGAAAAACGATGGAGAGCATATGCATATTTTTAGGAGTAATGTCTAGCACCGAGTAGGCTAAGGGTCAGTTTGCCCTATGCCTCAGAACTACGTGCCAACGTAGGTATGTTAATATTATTGGGATCTCCCTTGTGAGATTCCCCACCCCCAAGGGGCCTTAAGCTTGATATCGATATCATGGTAGCGCCCTTAGCCCTGGCAAGGCTTTGGACGGCTCTTCCCACTCGAGTGTAATAGTCGGGTCCAGGTAAGATCTATCGTGGTAATATTTGTTATATGACGAGTCTCCCATTGTTCCTCATAATTTCAGTTATGTATGTTCATCAGTCATGATATTATGTTTTTAGCAGGTTTGACCCAAATGTTCAGTTTTACTTATAATTATCAATTTTCAGCTTTGGGTCATTCGATTCAGTTATGATATTCAGTTATGTTCAAATCATGATTTCAGAAAATAGTATCCGAGCCTTACTCTCAGAATCTTATCTTGATTATGTTCTCATGATATGCATGATTTATGATTTTACTTAGCGGTTTTAACTACCTTACATACTCGGTACATTCCACGTACTGACCACATACTTTATGCTGTAATGTTTCATGATACAAGATCAGATATTCAGGCTCAGTCCCGCCAGTAGCTAGACTATCAGTATTAGAATCTTCTAGTCTCAGTTGGTGAGTCCTCATTTTCCGAGGGCCCTTTATCAGTTGTATTGAGTGTTTTCAATTTCAAACTATAGTGAGTTAGTGTTACACCTCGTAAATTCCCGGCACATAGATGGCCTATTCGCGTGTTGGTTAAGCGTATTTGAAAGACATACATGCTAGAAAAAGGCCCGGGAAAAGATCGGACGAGAAACCTGTCGAACCATCGCGGAAGGAG
>JACEIK010002984.1:47739-63074 GCA_018107945.1 Datura stramonium
GGAATACTTGATCAGCTACTCGAATACTTGACCATAATTTTAATACCCCGAAGATGCCTAAGATTCGACACGGGATCAAATCTGGAAGTTGGCTGAAAACTGGAAAATTTTTTGCAGAACGGGTAACCTAACAGATCGTTGGCCCAACCAACGACCCGTTTGGAGTAGTCATGGGGAAATGTAGGCCTGCTGGCATTGGAGGTAACGAGCAAAGTAACGACTCGTTCGTTGTTACAAAGACTCGTCGTATGGAGCCATGGTGAGTACTGGTTCTAGCTAAAGGGAAGGGAACGAGTCATCCAATGACCCATCATAAGTAGTAACATATCATGGGATGAGCCGTTACCAGGTAGAAGGGAATTTTTGGAATTGAGGCAGTGTACATGACGGAAGGTGACCACGAGTCGTGGTCACCAGTAATGGGTCGTGACGTCTCCCGTTACCATCCCCAAATGATTATTAGACAATGTACTTAATGAGTGATTCCACGAGTAGTGGCCCAGGGTAAAGAGTCGTTAGGTCCCTCATGGTGACTTCAGTGACCTTCAGGACGTAGACCCAACGAGAGGTCCCAACGAGTCGTGGTCTCAACCAACGACTCATTGAGTGACCCGTTGGGACCCCTTCGACCAGATTTCAAATTTTATCCCAGGGATATTTTTGTAATCTCCTGCCTATTTTAATCCCTAAACTACATCGTTTTAGGTAAAATTTCAGAGATAATAGAGGGATTGAAATGGTTTTTTCCCTCATTCTCCACGTAACTTTTAGAAACCGATCGTATTTCCTCTATAGAAATTTAAGGTAAGACTAGGGCTTCTCACCCATTGTAGTAGATTCAAGCTTCTTTCTCCAAGGAAATTCAACTCAGGTATGTGAGAGTTCAACAAGGGGATAGTTCTCCCCTTGTGTCCCTGAAATCTCTCTAGTTTACTCTATAAATCCTAGCCCTCAGTTTTCGAATGTGAAGAGAATCCATGTAATTTTCCTTGAATCCACAAAAAATGATATATATAATTATTTATGTTATGGTTTCCATCAGTTCACGATTTATTAGATGATTATTTCCACAAGGTGAATTCTAGCCCTGTAGACTTTCGAATGATAAAGAATTTCTTAATAGACCTCGTTTAATTTATGTGTAATATTGTTCCATGTTAATTATAGTTATTTCCCCCTTTTTATGATTTCAAAAATGATAAATATTGTGAGAAGAAATCTAACCTTATTCGTTGAATTAGAACATCTCTAACACTACTCTAGTGCTTCAATATCAAATTTTAGCTGAAATTACAATTTGTTGGGAACCCCCATGTTACTAGTAGTATTGAATCTCATTTAGATTATTGTCAGTTCAACTTTAGCAAGAATATCAGAATACTCAGTGTCAGTTAGAAGTGTCAGCTGATCAGTTTGACTTCAGAAACTCCTGAGGTGTTAGTACCACCTAAAAGTTATTAGAACTAGATTAAGAATCCAGTTTAGTGCTCCTCTAGGCGGTCATGACACTTAAGTCATATAGCTTTGACTAGCCTTAGGACCCCAGTTCAGATTTCAATTTGTTCTTAGATGGTTACGACGCTTCTATAGGAGCAGCTCTAACCAGTATAGAACCCAGTCTCAGAATATGGTCCGATAAGACTCTCAGGGTACTTTCAGTTATATATCCCTGACTAATCTTGAACCCAGTTTCAAGCTATCATTTGAGTACGCAGTTTAGGTTTTCTACTGGAAGTAGGACTTCGTACCGAGCGGACCGGGGTTCCATATCACCCAGGTTTCCATAACTACATTGCCAGGGTAGGTTTCAATATTTATTGTCCTGATTGGCCCCAGACTTTTGTGGTCACCCAGTTCATGCCTTTATACCCTGACAAGGTATATTGGGTCCTACTGGTGGGGTGTATACATCGGACTCGACGTCTTGCTCACGTGGTTATATGTCGGTTAGAGACTCTCTCACTAGTCAGTTCAGTACAAATCAACATTCCAGACTTAGAACATGTTTTGATCATCAAATAGGGTCTTCTTAACCACCTCAGCATTTCAGTTAATTCAGTTCAGTAGATTCTGTTGGTTATTGCATGTCCTCCAGTTCAACATTTCCTTATTGTTTATTTCAATGTGTTATGTTACTCCCACTTACTCAGTACATTCAAAGTACTGATGCATACCTTCTATGCTGTATCATATAATGACACAGGCGTAGGTTCTCAAACTCAGCACCGCTTGTAGGTTTTCTGCAGGAGATATCAACTGTACTAGTGGCGAGTCCTCATCTTTCGAGGACGATGTTTACTTTTCTTCAGTTATTTTTTCCATTCAGTTAGACTTAAAGTCAGCTGGGGGTCTGTCCCAGCAACTCATCAGACATAGAGGCTTTCAGGCTTAGTTTAGCATTTCAGACTTGTGGAGTTGTTTTCTAAAAATGTTCTAACATTATCTGTCAGCCTTATTTTCTTTAAATACTTATATCTCTAGTTTAAATCTTCCATTTTATGTATTTATATTACTCAAAATGCTAGTGTATGATAGATCAGGGGTTGATTTGGGTCACTTGTGACTTCAAGTACCGTGTTTCGTCCAAGGTGTAAACTCGGGGCGTGACGGGAACCCATAATCTAACGATTCTTTCACATATGATCTTTTTCGTGAATTTGACATTAGTGATCTACGACCATCCTTTCTTCTTTCCATTCCAAAAAGGAATAGTTGGCTTATAGGTGCCCAGCCCAAAGAAAAAATAGGAATAGCAATCATAGATATCTTACCAATCCAATTGGGTTTTTTCTAAATGGAGCCTGGATACTTCATTTTTTTAGTCCAAACAAGCCAACCATATCATAGAACTAGGTTTAGAGTATCCTCGGATGTCTGAAAGCCGTATCGAGTAGTGTCCACTTCATGGGTGTGAAGCGCCCCACACTTATGACGGGGAGGCTATGAGATGTCATTAGGAAACTTCCCTTTATTTCATATTCCTTATCTTGCGTTGAAATTCAGTTCAAAAAATCATTCTCCTAACTCGTGCTCTGCTTTATTTCAGTGAAATATGCCTCTACGATGCGGAAATGGAAGGAGGGCCGAAAATATCCAATGGACTACTCCACAGCCCTGACGGCCCCACAAGACGATTCGATGTCAACTGCTGAATTCAAGGCATCCATTTAGTTGCTCGCCCAAACTGTGACTAACCAGGTGAACTAACAAGTGGTTCCAGTTCATAACAATGGGTCCGTAGCAGCTGCTAGGGTGCGGGACTTCACCCGGATGAACCCTTCATTATTTAAGGGATATAAGGTGGGGGAGGACCCTCAAGAGTTCATAGATGAGATTTGGAATATTACCCGTGTAATGAGTGTCAGCTCCTCCGAGAATGCTGACCTGGCTGCCTACCAGCTAAAAGGGGTAACCCAGGTTTGGTTTTTGCAGTGGAAGGAGGGGTGGCCAGTGGAAGCAGGACAAGTGGAGTGGGAAGAGTTCAACACCACTTTTCTAGACAGATTTTTCTCGAGGGAGATCAGGGAAGCCAAGGTAACGAAGTTTATGAACCTGAGACAGGGGAACAAAACAGTGGAGGAGTATGCTCTGGAGTTTACCAGGTTGTCCAAATACGCTCCAGATATGGTGGCCAAGCCAAGGGCTCGCATGCTGAAGTTTGTGAATGGGGTCTCAAACCTGGTCCTCAAGTAGTGCAGGACCGCAATGCTGATCAAAGATATCAACATTTCCAGTTTGATTGTTTATGCCCAGCAGATTGAGGCTGAAAAACAAAGGGACATGGAAAGAAAGAATAAGAGGGCTAGTACTGGCTAGTCAGATCATGGCCACTAGAGGTCAAGTTGTAGCAACTGCCCACAGCAGCAGCAACAACAGCAACAGAGGGCTCCAATGCCCAGCTCAGCCAGCGCCCCTACCTTTCGGTCCTGCCAGGACTAGAGGGGTGGAGCATCAGGCTCTCAGTCTCATAGATACAGTTCAGGGAACAAATATCCAGCTTGTCCCAAGTGCGCAAGAAGCACTCAGGAGAGTGTTTTCAGGGTCGAGAGGGCTATTTTGGTTGTGGAAAGCTTGGGCATCGACTTAGGGAGTGCCCGTCAGCAGGGTGAGGGAGATCACAATCCACCACCTCAGCAGCTCCAACAAGCCAACCTGCTTAACAGGCTAACACATCAGGTACAAAGGGCGGTCAACGCCAAAACCATTCTTATGCATTATCATCTCGTCAGGACTAGGAGAACTCACCAGATGTGGTCACGGAGATGTTATATATTTTCCTCCTAGATGTATATGCCCTTCTTGATCCAGGGGCCACACTATCATTCGTGACTCCCTATGTAGTAGTACAGTTCGATATCAGTTCTGAAGTATTATTAGAACCCTTCTCAGTTTCCACACCAGTTGGCGAGTCAGTTAGAGCTAGAAGGGTGTATAGAACTATCCAATCTCAGTTTGCAATAAAGTCATTCTAGCTGACCTTGTAGAGTTAGACATGGTCGACTTCAACCTCATTCTTGGCATGGATTGGTTACACCCCTGTTTTGCCTCAGTTGACTGCAGAACTAGGATCGTCAGGTTTCAGTTCCGTAATGAATCAACTCTAGAATGGTCGGGCAGTAGTTCAGCACTGAAGGGTAGGTTTATTTCCTACCTTAAGGCCAAGAAGCTTATTTACAAGGGATGTATTTACCATCTTGTTCGGGTCAATGATTCCAGCTCTTAGACCCCAACTATCCAGTCAGTCCCTATTATTAGAGAGTTTCCAGATGTGTTTCTCGAAGATCTTCTTGGAGTCCCTCCTGAATAGGAAATTGACTTCGGCATAGACCTTATTCCAGATACTATACCCATTTCCATCCCTCCTTATAGAATAGCTCCGGTTAAACTTAAGGAGTTGAAAGAACAGTTAAAAGATCTCCTGGATAAGGGTTTTATCAGACTCAACATCTCTCCCTGGGGTGCTGCAGTGCTATTCGTGCGAAAGAAAGACAGTACTCTCAAAATGTGCATCGACTACCATCAGTTGAACAAGGTCACAGTCAAGAACATATATCCCCTACCTAGAATTGATGACCTGTTTGACCAACATCACGGAGCCAACTATTACTCCAAGATAGATCTCAGGTCGGGGTATCATCAGCTAAGAGTCATAGAATTTGACATTTCGAAAATAGCTTTTAGGACTCGGTATGGACACTTTGACTTTGTGGTTATGTCCTTCAGATTAACCAATTCCCCTACAACCTTGATGGACCTGATGAACAGAGTATTCAAGCAGTATATGGATATCTTCGTTATCATATTCATCGATGACATTCTGGTATACTCCAAAAATGAGGAAGAGACACTTCAAACACTCAGAGACCGTAAGCTGTTCGCCAAGTTCAGCAAGTGCGATTCTGGTTGAAGTCCGTGAATTTCCTGGGTCATGTGGTCTCGGGTGAGGGAATTTAGGTCGATCCTAAAAATATAGCAGCAGTGAAGGATTGGCCCAGACCCACCTCCCCAACCGAAATCAGAAGCTTCTAGGGTCTATCCGGTTATTACCAATGCTTTGTAGAGGGTTTCTCTTCTATAGCATCTCCATTGACTAGGCTTACTTAGAAGAAGGTGAAATTCCAGTGGTCAGATGTGTGTGAGAAGAGTTTCCAGGAGTTAAAAACTCGACTCACTACTGCTCAAGTACTGACTCTACCAGAAGGATCAGATTGATTTGTAGTTTATTGTGGCGCTTCCAGAGTTGGACTTGCTTGCGTTCTGATGCAGCAGGGAAAAGTGATAGCCTACGCCTCCAGACAGCTCAAGATTCATGAGAAGAATTATCCAACTCATGATTTGGAGCTGGCAACGGTAGTATTTGCATTGAAAATATGGAGGCATTATCTGTACGGGGCTCATGTGGATGTTTTCACCGATCACAAGAGCCTTCAATATGTATTCAGTCAGAAGGACCTGAATCTCCGTTAGAGAAGGTGGTTAGAGCACCTGAAAGATTATAACATGAGTGTGCTGTATCACCCGAGAAAAGCCCATGTGGTAGTTGACGCCCTAAGCTGAGTGTCTATGGGTAGCGTGGCTCATGTGGAGGAAGGAAAAAAGGAGTTAGCGACGGACATTCATAGATTGGCTTGGTTAAGGGTGCAGTTGGTTGACTCAACTGAGGGTGGAATGGTGATGCAAAGCAGGCCAGACACTTCTTTGGTTGTTGAAGTTAAGTCCAAACAGGATGAAGATCCCATCCTTCTTAAACTCAAGGAAGCGGTACTCAGAAAGGAGGTTGAGGGTTTCTCCAAAGGGGGAGATGGTGTGCTACATTACCAGGGAAGATTATGTGTACCGGACGTCGGTGACCTGAGACAGCAGATATTGGCTGAAACACATAGCTCAAGATATTCCATCCACCATGGTGCTACAAAAAAGTACCGTGATTTATGGGATATTTACTGGTGGAACGACATGAAGAGAGACATTGCCAAATTTGTAGACAAGTGCTCGAACTGCCAACAAGTCAAGGTAGAGCATCAAAGACCTAGAGATATGATCCAAGATATTAGCATACCCACGTGGAAGTGGGAAGAAATAAATATTGACTTTATTACGGGTCTACCTCGAACTCATCGGCAACATGATTCCATCTGGGTAGTAGTGGACCGGATGACTAAGTCAGCACATTTTCTCCTAGTGAAAACGACAGAATCATCTGAGGATTATGCTAGACTTTATATCCGGGTGTTGGTCAGGCTTAATGGGCTGCCATTATCCATCATCACAGACAGAGGCACTCAGTTCACCTTACATTTCTGGAAAATCTTTTAGAAGGGACTTGGCACCCAGGTCAAACTCAACACAACTTTTCACCCGCGGACAGATGGGCAAGATGAGTGGACTATTTAGACCCTAGAAGATATGTTGAGAGCATTCGCGATCGATTTTAAGGGCAGTTGGGATGACCATTTTCCTCTTATCGAGTTTGCATACAACAACAGCTACCACTCCAGTATCAAGATGGCCCC
This sequence comes from Datura stramonium, assembly GCA_018107945.1. Lineage (NCBI taxonomy): Eukaryota > Viridiplantae > Streptophyta > Magnoliopsida > Solanales > Solanaceae > Datura > Datura stramonium. The sequence continues at coordinate 54,753 of JACEIK010002984.1, forward strand.
GTTTGAGGTATTGTATGGTAGGAGGTGCATATCTCCTATTGGGTGGTTTCAAGTGGGTGAAGCTACTATAATCTGGCCAAACTCAGTCCATGAAGTTATGAAGAAGGTACAACTTATTAGAGAAAGATTGAAAACAGCTCAAAGCCATCAGAAATCTTACGTTGATGTGAGGAGAAGAGAATTGAAGTTTGCTGTGGATGAATGGGTATATCTAAAATTTCGCACATGAAAGGGGTGATAAGGTTTGGGAAGAAGGGAAAGCTCAGTTCGAGATATGTGGGACCCTATAGAATTTTGAAGCAAATTGGCAAGGTAGCTTATGAGCTGGAGTTACCTCCAGAGTTGGCATTTGTGCACCCTGTATTCCATGTGTCACTTCTGAAGAAGTGCATCAGGGATCAAACTTTAGTTGTGCCATTGCATAGTGTGGGAGTGAAAGATAGCCTTTCATACAAGGAGATTCCTGCCCAGATCCTTGAACGCCAAGTTTGTAAGCTGAGGAACAAGGATATAGCTTCAGCCAAGGTCTTATGGAGAAATCAGCAGGTTGAGGGAGCTACGTGGGAGGTTGAATAAGATATGATGGCCAGATACCCACACTTATTCTCTATCGGCTCTGTTATAACTTGAGATATTAGTTTTGCCCTAGAACTCAATTTAGTTTCATGTTCAAATTATGTATTCATGTTTCTATTATGTTTATGGATGTATGTGTGAAAGGTAAATTCAGTTCAGTTATGTAGTTTGAATCAGAGGTAGTCATTCCGATAGTTTTGGTTTAAATAATCAAGTATTTAAATATGATGATTGCATTTCTCTGCTTTTTCTGTATGTTTCAAACACTTTAGGGTGAATGTTCCCAAGGGGAAGATATTGTAATACCATGAAGATTCCTAAGATTAGACCCGGGATCAAATCTTGAAGTTGCCTGAAAATTGGGAAAAATGTTGCAGAACGGGCAACCTAACAGATCATTGGTCCAACCAACGACCCGTTGGGAGTAGTCGTGGGAAATGCAATCCTAGTTGCAGTGGAGGTAACGAGCGAAGTAATGACTCATTTTTTGTTACAATGAGTCGTCGTATGGAGCGATGAGTACTGGTTCTTAGCTAAAAGGAAGGTAACGATTCATCCAACGACCCTTCATAAGCAGTAATGTGTCATGGGATGAGTCGTTATCAGGTACAAGGGAATTTATGGATTGAGGCAGTGTACATGATGGAAGGTGACCACGAGTCGTGGTCACCAGTAACGAGTCGTGACGTCTCCCGTTACCAGCCCCAGATGATTATTAGACAGTGTACTTAATGAGTGATGCCACGAGTCGTGGCCCAGGTTAACGAGTCGTTAGGCCCCTTGTGGTGACTTCAGTGGCCTTCAGGTAGTAGAACCAATGAGAGGTCCTAACGAGTCGTGGTCTTAACCAACGACTCGTTGAGTGACCCGTCGGGACCCCGTCGACGAAATTTGAGATTTTAGCCCAGGAATATTTTTGTAATCTCCTACCTATTTAGTCCCGAAACTACGACGTTTTAGGTAAAATTTCAGAGATATTAGAGGGATTGAACAGTATTCCCCACATTCTCCATGTTAACATTTAGAAACCAATCGTATTTCCTCTAAAAAACATTCAGGCAAGGCTAGGGCTTCTCACCCATTGCAGCAGATTCAAGCTTCCTTCTCCATGGAAATTCAACTCAAGTATGTGGGAATTTTACAAGGGGATAGTTCTCCCCTTGTGTCCTTGAAATCTCTCTATTTTACTCTATAAATCTTAGCATTGAGTTTTCGAATGTGAAGAGAATTCATGTAATTTTCCTTGAATCCACATAGAATGATATATATATTATTTATGTTATGGTTTCCATCAGTTCACGATTTATTAGATGATTATTTCCACAAGGTGAATTCTAGCCCTGTAGACTTTTCGAATGATAAAGAATTCTTTGATAGACCTCGTTTAATTTATGTGTAATATTGTTCCATGTTAATTATAGTTATTTTCCCCTTTTTATGATTTCAAAAATGATAAATATTGTGAGAAGAAATCTAGCCCTATTCGTTGAATTAGAACATCTCTAACACTACTCTAGTGCTTGAATATCAAATTTTAGCTGAATTTACAATTTGTTGGGAACCCCCATGTTACTAGTAGTATTGAATCTCATTTAGATTATTGTCAGTTAAGCTTTAGCAAGAATATCAGAATACTCAGTGTCAGTTAGAAGTGTCAGTTGATCAGTTTGACTTCAGAAACTCCTGAGGTGTTAGTACCACCTAAAAGTTATTAGAACTAGATTAAGAATCCAGCTTAGTGGTCCCCTAGGCGGTCATGACACTTTAGTAATATAGCTTTGACTAGCCTTAGGACCCCAGTTCAGATTTCGATTTGTTCTTAGACGGTTACGACGCTTCTATAGGAGCAGCTCTGACCAGTATAGAACCCAGTCTCAGAATCTGGTCTGATAAGACTCTCAGGGTACTTTTAGTTATATATCCCTGACTAGTCTTGAACCCAGTTTCAAGCTATCATTTGAGTATGCAGTTTAGGTTTTCTATTGGAAGTAGGACTTCGCACCGAGCGGACTGGGGTTCCATCTCACCCAGGTTTCCATAACTACGTTGCCAGTGTAGGTTTCATTATTTATTGGCCTGATTGGCCCCAGACTTTTGTGGTCACCCAGTTCATACCTTTATACCCTGACAAGGTATATTGGGTCCTACTGGTGGGGTGTATACATTGGACTCCACGTCCTGCTCACGTGGTTATATGTCGGTTAGAGACTCTCTCACTAGTCAGTTCAGTCTAGTTCAGTTCAGATCAACATTCCCGACTTAGAACATGTTTTGACCATCAAACAAGGTCTTCTTGACCACCTCAGCATTTCAGTTAATTCAGTTCAGTAGATTCTGTTAGTTATTGCATGTCTTCTAGTTCAACATTTCCTTATTGTTTATTTCAATGTGTTATGTTACTCCCACTTATTCAGTACATTCAAAGTACTGACGCATACCTTCTATGTTGTATCGTATAATTATACAGGCACAGGTTCTCAGACTCAGCACCGCTAGTAGGTTTTCTGCCGGAGATATCAGCTGTACTAGTGGTGAGTCCTTATCTTTAGAGGATGATGTTTACTTTCCTTCAGTTATTTTTACCATTCAGTTAGACTTAGAGTTAGCTAGGGTTCTGTCCCAGCAACTCATAAGACATAGAGGCTTTCAGGCTTAGTTTAACATTTCAGACTTATGGAGTTGTTTTTTAAAAATGTTCTAACATTATGTGTCACATTTATTTTCTTTAAATACTTATATCTCTCGTTTAAATCTTCCGTTGTATGTATTTATATTACTCAGAATGCCAATGTATGATAGACCAGGGGTTGACTTGGGTCACTTTTGACTTCAAGTACCGTGTTTCGTCCAGGGTGTAAACTCAGAGCGTGACAAACTTGGTATCATAGAACTAGGTCTAGAGTATCCTCGGATATCTAAAAGCTGCATCGATTAGAGTCCTCTTCATCGGTGTGAAGCGCGCCACACTTATGCTGGGGAGGCTTTGAGATGTTATTAGGAAACTTCCCTTTATTTCATGTTCCTTATCGTGCATTGAAATTCAGTTCAAAAAATCATCTCTAAACTCGTGCTATGCTTCATTTCAGTGAAATATGCCTCCACAATGCGGAAATGGAAGGAGGGACTGAAATGCCCAATGGACTACTCCATTAGCCCCGGCAGCCCCACAGGATGATTCAGTGTCAATCACTGAATTCAGGGTGGCCATTCAGTTACTCGCCCAAACTGTGACTAACCAGGTGAACTAACAAGTGTTTCCAGTTCATAACAATGGGTCCGTAGTAGCTGCTAGGGTGCGGGACTTCACCCGGATGAACCCTCCATTATTTCAGGGATACAAGGTGGGGGAGGTCCCTCAAGAGTTCATAGATGAGATTTGGATGATTACCCGTGTAATGAGTGTCAGCTCCTCCGAGAATGCTGACCTACCTGCCTACCAGATAAAAGGGGTAGCCCAGGTTTGGTATGAGCAGTGGAAGGAGGGGCGGCCAGTGGGAGAAGGACAAGTGCAGTGGGAAGAGTTCAACACCACTTTTCTGGACAAATTTTTATTGAGGGAGCTCAGGGAAGCCAAGGTAATGGAGTTTATGAACCTGAGGCAGGGGAACAAAACAATGGAGGAGTATGCTCTGGAGTTTACCAGGTTGTCCAAATACGCTCAAAAGATGGTGGCCGAGCCAAGGGCTCGCATGCTGAAGTTTGTGAATGGGGTGTCAAATCTGGTCCTCAAGGAGTGTAGGACCTCGATGCTGATCAAAGATATCGACCTTTCCAGTTTGATTGTTTATGCCGAACAAATCAAGGCTGAAAAATTAAGGGACATGGAAAGAAAGAATAAGCTGGCTAGGACTGGATAGTCAGATAATGGCCATCAGAGGTCAGGCGGTAGCAACCGCTCACAACAGCAGCAACAATAGCAACAGAGGGCTCCAACGCCAACTCAGCCAACACCCCTACCTTTTGGTCCTTCCAGGACTAGAGGGGCAGAGCATCTGGCTCACAGTCTCAGAGCTACAGTGTAGGGAACAAATATCCAACTTGCCTTAAGTCCGGTAAGAACTACCAGGGAGAGTGTCTTCGTGGTTGAGAGGGTTGTTTTGGTTATGGACAACTCAGGCATCGGCTTAGGGAGTGCCCATCAGCAGGGCAAGAGAGATCACAATCCACAAACTCAGTAGCTCTAGCAGGCCGACCAGCTCAACAGTCTAACAGATCAGGTACGGAGGGCGATCAATGCCAAAATCATTTTTATGCATTATCATCTCGTCAGGACCAGGAGAACTCACCAGATGTGGTCACGGGTATGTTACGTCTTTTCCACCTAGATTTATATGCCCTGCTTGATCTAGGGGCCACACTATCATTCATGACTCCCTACATAGTAGTCCAGTTTGATATTAGTCCGAAAGTATTATAAGTTAGAGCCAACCGGGTGTATAGAAACTGTCCAATCTCTGTCTGCAATAAAGTCATTCCAGCTGACCTTGTAGAGTTATACATGGTCGACTTCGACCTAATTCTTTTCATGGATTGGTTACACTCCAGTTATGCCTCATTTGACTACAGAACTAGGGTTGTGAGGTTTCAGTTCCCTAATGAACCATCTCTAGAATGGTCGGGCAGTAGTTCAGCGCCGAAGGGTAGGTTTATTTCCTACCTTAAGGAAAAGAAGCTTATTTCCAAGGGATGTATTTACTATCTAGTTCGGGTCAAGGATTCCAACTCTGAGACCCCAACTATCCAGTCAATCCCTGTTGTCAGAGAGTTTCCAGATGCGTTTCCCGAAGATCTTCCCGGAGTCCCTCCTAAATGGGAAATTGAATTCGGCATAGACCTTATTATAGATACTCAGCCCATCTCCATCCCTTCTTATAGAATGGCTCATGATGAACTTAATGAGTTGAAGGAGCAGTTAAAAGATCTCCTGGATAAAGTTTTATCAGACCCATCATGTCTCCTTAGGGTGCTCCAGTGCTATTCGTGCGAAATAAAGACGATACTCTCAGAATATGCATCGACTACCATCAGTTGAAAAAGGTCACAATCAAGAACAAATATCCACTACCAAAAATTGATGACTTGTTTGACCAACTTCAGGGAGCCAGCTGTTAATCCAAGATAGATCTCATGTCAGGGTATCATCAGCTAAGAGTCACAGAATGCGACATTACGAAAACAACTTTCAGGACTCGGTATGGACATTTTGAGTTTGTGGTTATGTCCTTCAAATTAACAAATTCCCCTACAACCTTTATAGACCTGATGAATAGAGTCTTCAAGCAGTATTTGGATATGTTCGTTATCGTAATTCATCGATGACATTCTGGTATACTCCAAAAATGAGGAAGAGCATGCTAGTAACCTAAGGATAGTACTTCAAACATTTGACTGTCAGCTGTTCGCCAAGTTCAGCAAGTGAGAATTCTGATTGAAGTCTGTGACTTTCCTGGGTCATGTGGTCTCGGGTGAGGGAATTCAGGTCGATCCTCAAAAGATAGAAACAGTGAAGGATTGTCCCAGACCCACCTCCCCAACTGAAATCAGAATCTTCTTGGGTCTGGTTGGTTATTACCGACGCTTTGTAGAGGGTTTCTCTTCTATAGCATCTCCACTGACTAGGATGACTCAGAAGAAGGTGAAATTCCAGTGGTCAGATGCGTGTGAGAAGAGTTTCCAGAAGTTAAAAACTTGACTCACTAGTGCTCCAGTACTGACTCTACTAAAAGGATCAGATGGATTTGTAGTTTATTGCGACACTTTCTGAGTTGGACCCGGTTGCGTTCTGATGCAGCGGGGCAAAGTGATAGCCTACTCCTCCAGGTAGCTCAAGATTCATGAGAAGAATTGTCCAACTCATGATTTGGAGCCGGCAGCGGTAGTATTTACATTGAAAATATGGAGGCATTATCTGTACGAGGCTCACGTGGATGTTTTCACCAATCACAAGAGCCTTCAATATGTATTCAGTCAGAAGCACCTGAATCTCCGTCAGAGAAGGTGGTTAGATCTCTTGAAAGATTATGACATGAGTGTGTTGTATCACTCGGGCAAAGCCAATGTGGTGGCTGACACCCTAAGATGAGTGTCTATGGGTGGCGTGGCTCATGTGGAGGAAGGCAAAAAGGAGTTAGCGAAGGACATTCATAGATTGGCTCGGTTAGGGGGTGCAGTTGGTTGACTCAACTGAGGGTGGAATGGTGATGCAAAGAGGGTCATATTCTTCTTTGGCTGTTGAAGTTAAGTCCAAACAGGATGAAGATCTCATCCTTCTTAAACTCAAGGAGGCGGTACTCAGAAAGGAGGTTGAGGCTTTCTCCAAAGGGGGAGATGGTGTGCTGCATTAACATGGAAGATTGTGTATACTGGGCGTCGGTGACCTGAGATAGAAGATATTGGCTGAAGCACACAACTCAAGATATTCCATCCACCTTGGTGCAACAAAAATTTACCGCGATTTGCGGGATATTTACTGGTAGATCAGCCTGAAGAGAGACATCGCCGAATTGTAGCCAAGTGCCCGAACTGCCAGCAAGTCAAGGTAGAGCATCAAATACCGGGAGGTATGATCCAAGATATCAGCATACCCACGTGGAAGTGGGAAGAAATAAATATGGACTTTATTACGGGTCTACCCCGAACTCGCCGGCAACATGATTCCATCTTGATAGTAGTGAACTGGATGAATAAGTCAACACATTTCCTCCCAGTGAAAATGAATGGACTCAGTTGCGGATTATGATAGACTTTATATCTAGGAGTTGGTAAGGATTCATGGGGTGCCATTATCCATTATCTTAGATAGAGGTACTCAGTTCGCCTCGCATTTCTGGAAATCTTTTCAGAAGGGACTTCGCACCCAAGTCAAACTCATCACAACTTTTCACCCGCAAGACAGATGAGAAAGCTGGGAGGACTATTCAGACCCTAGAAGATATGTTGAGAGCGTGCGCGATCGATTTCAAGGGCAGTTGGGATGACCATTTGCTTCTTATCAAGTTTGCATACAACAACAACTACCACTCCAGTATCAAGATGGCCCCGTTTGAGGCATTGTATGGTAGGAGGTGTAGATCTCCTATTGGGTGGTTTGAAGTGGGTGAAACTGCTATAATCGAGCCAAACTTAGTCCATGAAGCTATGCAGAAGGTACAACTCATTAGAGTAAGATTGAAAATAGCTCAGAGCCGTCCGAAGTTTTACACTTATGTGAGGAGAAGAGAATTGGAGTTTGTTATGGATGACTAGGTCTATCTAAAAATTTCGCACATGAAAGGGGTGATAAGGTTTGGGAAGAAGGAAAGCTCAGTCCGAGATATGTGGGACCCTATAGAATTATGAAGCAAATTGGCAAGGTAGCTTATGAGCTGGAGTTACCTCCAGAGTTGGCATCTGTGCACCCTGTATTCCATGTGTCACTTCTGAAGAAGTGCATCAGGGATCAAATTTTAGTTGTGCCATTGCATAGTGTGGGAGTGAAAGATAGCCTTTCATACAAGGAGATTCCTGTCCAGATCCTTGACCGCCAAGTTCGTAAGCTGAGGAACAAGGATATAGCTTCAACCAAGGTCTTATGGAGAAATCAGCAGGTTGAGGGAGCTACGTGGGAGGCTGAATAAGATATGATGGCTAGATACCCATGTTCGTCTGTCTAGATGACTACACGCAAGTGCACGTGGTCGAACAAGTAGTAAAATGGCTCAAGTAAGCTAAGTATCGATCCCACAGGGACTGGACCAAGGTAACAAT